>JAANYP010005536.1:0-15968 GCA_020465985.1 Centrapalus pauciflorus
GACTACTGCTGCTGCATGTTCCTTGATTACTTGCATTGCTCGGGACCGGTGTGAGTGACAGATTACATTACTTACTTGTATATATTTCGGTACTTATCGGTGATTGTTATAGACTTGTATGGAAACATCTGCTGCTGCTTGTTCCTTGATTTCTTAATTGTATGTTAGGAACATATGATAGACACTGCTGAAACTAGACAACTATTGCTGCATGTTCCTTGATTACTTGCATTGCTTAGGACCGCTGTGAGTGACAGACTCCATTACTTACTTGCATATGCTTCGGTGCTTATTGGTGATTGTTACTGACTTGTATGGAAACATCTGCTGCAGCATGTTCCTTGATTACTTGCATTGCTCAGGACCGCTGTGAGAGACAGATTGCATTACTTACTTGCATATGTTTCGGTACTTGTTGGTCATTGTTACTGACTTGTATCGAAACATCTGCTGATGCATGTTCCTTGATTAATTGCATTGCTCAGGACCGCTGTGAGCGACAGATTGCATTACTTACTTGCATATGTTTCGGTACTTGTTGGTGATTGTTATTGACTTGTATCGAAACATCTGCTGATGCATGTTCCTTGATTACTTAATTGTATGTTAGGAACGTATCATAGACACTGCTTAAACTGAACAACTGTTGTTGCGTGTTCCTTGATTACTTGGATTGCTCAAGACCGCTGTGAGCGACAGATTGGATTACTTACTTGCATATGTTTCGGTACTTATTGGTGATTGTTACAGACTTGTATGGAAACATCTGTTGCTGCTTGTTCCTTGATTACTTAATTGTATGTTGGGAACGTATGATAGACACAGCTGAAACTGGAGAACTGCTGCTGCATGTTCCTTGATTACTTGCATTGCTCAGGACCGCTGTGAGTGACAGATTGCATTACTTACTTGCATATGTTTCGGTACTTATTAGTGATTTTTACTGACTTGTATTGAAACATTTGCTGCAGCATGTTCCTTGATTACTTGCATTGCTCAGGACCGCTGTGAGCGACAGATTGCATTACTTACTTGCATATGTTTTGGTACTGGTTGGTGATTGTCACTGACTTGTATGGAAACATATGCTGCTGCTTTTACCTTGATTACTTAATTGTATGTTAGGAACGTATCATAGACACTGCTTAAACTGGACTACTGCTGCTGCATGTTCCTTGATTACTTGCATTGCTCAGGACCGGTGTGAGGAACAGATTACATTACTAACTTGTGTATGTTTCGGTACTTATTGGTGATTTTTACAGACTTGTATGGAACCATCTGCTACTGCTTGTTCCTTGATTTCTTAATTGTATGTTAGGAACGTATTATAGACACTACTGAAACTAGACAACTGTTGCTGCATGTTCCTTGACTTCTTGCATTGCTCAGGACCGCTGTGAGTGACAGATTGCATTACTTACTTGCATATGTTTCGGTACTTATTGGTGATTGTTACAGACTTGAATGGATACATCTGTTGCTGGTTGTTCCTTGATTACTTAATTGTATGTTAGGAACGTATGATAGACACTGCTGAAACTGGAGAACTGCTGCAGCATGTTCCTTGATTACTTGCATTGCTCAGGACCGCTGTGAGCGACAGATTGCATTACTTACTTGCATATGTTTCGGTACTTGTTGGTGATTGTCACTGACTTGTATGGAAACATCTGCTGCTGCTTTTACCTTGATTACTTAATTGTATGTTAGGAACGTATCATAGACACTGCTTAAACTGGACTACTGCTGTTGCATGTTCCTTGATTACTTGCATTGCTCAGGTCCGGTGTGAGTGACAGATTACATTACTTACTTGTATATGTTTTGGTACTTATTGGTGATTTTTACAGACTTGTATGGAACCATCTGCTACTGCTTGTTCCTTGATTTCTTAATTGTATGTTAGGAACTGTAACATCCAATTTTCCACAAACAGTACACGTCATAATATTTCATTTCATACATAAAATTAATTGTTTGATACCACAGGCCCATCAGCAAAAATACTTAATTACAACAATAATCTAAAGATCAAATGGTGGTCTAACTAGCTTCTGAATCTTCAATCAGAGTGCGGAAGACTGAACAAGCTACCCGAGACCGCATCGTCTTTACAAAATAGGCATCATCAAGAGTCCAAGGTCTGCTATTCATCAAAATCCAGATTCACTTAGCCTGAGATGAACTACCTGCTATGATCTTGCCTTTATCAGCTTTTCCTGAAAAGGAATTGTCATGACAGAGTAAGCTAACAAAGCTTAGTGAGTTAACAGAGTTCCACTAAATACCACACACATATAACATACTATCAGATCCTGTCGGTCAACACGTCAGAGACGGCAATTAGGTTGGGAGACAACCCGGTCAGTATTCCCATATGTAGGGCCGAAGCCCTACGGGAAGTGTATGGAAACAAGTCAGATAGGAAAGGAATCTGCAGAATTCCCTCTTGTGAATGGAGATCTCACATTCGGTCCGGTCGGATGATGCAATATGCAACGGCAAGTATATAAACAGTCAAGTAAGCAGTAAGCATGATGCGTATTTACATAAAATGTAAAAGTGAACATGCAATCAAGGCATTTCAAATGTCTAGTTCAGTAATGGCAACATACGTTTCTATGATACAATATAGTATTAAAGAAAAATGCAGCAATCAATCAGTAGTTTCCATACAGTCAGTACATTCACCAATAAGTATCAAAATATATGTAAGTAATTAATGAAATCTGTCACTCACAGTGGTCCGTAGTCAGATAATGCTTAATGAGTTAAGCGGTTCAGTTTACTCTGTCAAAACGACAGGATCCTGCATTTCAGTTTCAAGTCTGAGTCATAATCTATATAACCCTAGTTATGTATTCAGGTCATTGTCAATTCTGGTTATCGAGTCTGAGGTAGTTCCTATCGTCCCAAGGTGAATCTATTCTTATCAGATTAATACGATTCATCTAATTACAGATGTGTGGCTTTGAACAAAGCCAATCGTATTGCTTAACCATGTGAATAGGACATACATATTCTAAAAGTTCATTCAGAGTCGGTTAATTTATTTGTGCATAAAATAATTATGCAATTTGATACTTGTGATTTTTAACATAATCAAAGGATACTTTCAATTACATAAGGTTGATTAATCACTTAATCTGATTTTAGAGATTAACCTTAGTCTTGGAACAACAACAACCAGATTCGAATTTGGGATGCTAGAATCGAACCACAGCCAATTCGAATCTATAGATTCGAACAAGGGACTAGATTCGAATAGGCTGAATAGATTCGAATAGGCTAATAGATTCTAAGGCAAAGACTAGATTCGAATGCACACTCATAGACTCGAAACACACACACCTAGATTCGAACTACACATCCTAGATTCGAACACATACATCTTCGAGTCTAATAGATTAGATTCGAAACATATACCCTTCGAGTCTAGGAGATAGAATCGAATTCAACACCCTTTCGAGTCTATACATGAATGTCTCGAATTTGTTCTACTTGTTCATCCATTTTCCAGGTTTTTAACTACGAAAATGAGCCAAAAATAAGGGAGTAATAATCACTAACCTTCGTCCAAGCTATAACCTTCGACTATGGATGATTTCCAAGCAAGAACAGGTCCTAAACGAGGGCAAATCAGCTTCAAATGAAGGAAAAATGAACAGATTCGAAAATGCTCTTCAAAACCGAGCCAAAAGTCAGAAAAACGGTCGATCTTACCTCAAATTCGGACGAAATCAAACACGAAATGGTAGATTTGCGAAGAACTCGACGATCTCTATCCAATGGCGTATGTAACACGAGAATCCGACGGTTCGATTTGAAGAAAAGCTAGAGAGAAGGAGGAGAGTGTAGAGAGAGAAGGAGAATCAACTTTCCAAACTTTGAAAAGTGAGGAGTGGAGCTCCTATTTATAGGAAAATAGGGAAAATCAGTTATTCTACTGAATTTTCCGGAATTGACCAACTTTTATTCCCAATACTCCGATTTGCATTTCAGATGCAAATATTAGCAAAGAAGTTCTAGATCTGCTACAATTGTCTTTTAGTAAATTTTTAACTCATTTTAGCCAGTAAATTGTCATTTAGCTGAATTTTAATTATTAACTTAATTTCAACTAAATTTTGGGCAACTTAGCATAATTAATTATAACTTAATATAATTAATTATTTCAGATTCACATTATCAGCTAATTACTAATAATTGGATAAAATTGCTTTATTATCCAAAGTCTGATGCTGAAATTTATATTTAATAAATTACGGGCCGTTACAGGAACGTATGATGGACACTACTGAAACTAGACAACTGTTGCTGCATGTTCCTTGATTACTTGCATTGCTCAGGACCGCTGTGAGTGACAGATTGCATTACTTACTTGCATATGTTTCGGTACTTATTAGTGATTTTTACTGACTTATATTGAAACATCTGCTGCAGCATGTTCCTTGATTACTTGCATTGCTCAGGACCGCTGTGAGCGACAAATTGCATTACTTACTTGCATATGTTTCGGTACTTGTTGGTGATTGTCACTGACTTGTATGGAAACATCTGCTGCTGCTTTTACCTTGATTACTTAATTGTATGTTAGGAACGTATCATAGACACTACTTAAACTGGACTACTGCTGCTGCATGTTCCTTGATTACTTGCATTGATCAGGACCGGTGTGAGTGACAGATTACATTACTTACTTGTAAATGTTTTGGTACTTATTGGTGATTTTTACAGACTTGTATGGAACCATCTGCTACTGCTTGTTTCTTGATTTCTTAATTGTATGTTAGGAACGTATGATAGACACTACTGAAACTAGACAACTGTTGCTGCATGTTCCTTGACTACTTGCATTGCTCAGGACCGCTGTGAGTGACAGATTGCATTACTTACTTGCATATGTTTCGGTACTTATTGGTGATTGTTACAGACTTGTATGGATACATCTGTTGCTGGTTGTTCCTTGATTACTTAATTGTATGTTAGGAACGTATGATAGACACTGCTGAAACTGGAGAACTGCTGCTGCATGTTCCTTGATTACTTGCATTGCTCAGGACCGCTGTGAGTGACAGATTGCATTACTTACTTGCATATGTTTCGGTACTTATTGGTGATTTTTACTGACTTGTATTGAAACATCTGCTGCAGCATGTTCCTTGATTACTTGCATTGCTCAGGACCGCCGTGAGCGACAGATTGCATTACTTACTTGCATATGTTTCGGTACTTGTTGGTGATTGTTACTGACTTGTATCGAAACATCTGCTGCTGCATGTTCCTTGATTACTTGCATTGCTCAGGACCGCTGTGAGCGACAAATTGCATTACTTACTTGCATATGTTTTTGGTACTTGTTGGTGAATGTCACTGACTTGTATGGAAACATCTACTGCTGCTTGTACCTTGATTACTTAATTGTATGTTAGGAACGTATGATAGACACTACTTAAACTGGACTACTGTAACAGCCCGTAATTTATTAAATACAATTTACAGCAACAGACTTTGGATAATAAAGCAATTTTATCCAATTATTAGTAAATAACTGAAAATATGAATCTGTGATAATTAATTATATTAAGTTATAATTAATTATGAAATGTTGCCCAAAATTTAGCTGAAATTAAGTTAATAATTAAAATTCAGCTAAATGACAAATTAAAGACTGAAAGTGGCAAAACGGACTAAAATGAATAAAAATGTGACTAAAAGACATTTATGCAAGTCGGATTGTTGGGAAATAAAGTTGGTCGATTCCGGAAATTCTGTAGAAAATCTGATCTTTTTCCTATTTGCCTATAAATATGGGATCCCCTCCTCATTTCTTAGGTTTGGAAATTTGGACTCTCCTCCTTCTCTCTCTACACTCTCACCTTCTCTCTAGAATTTCTCCTAATCGAACCGTCGGATTCTCGTGATTCATACGCCATCGGATAGAGATCGTCGAGCTCTTCACGAATCTACCATTGCATGTTTGATTTCGTCCGGATTTAAGGTAAGATCGGCCCTATTTCAGTCTTTTGGTTCGGTTTTGAAAGAGCAATTTCGAGTTTGCTCATATTCCCTCTTTTTGAAGCTGATTTGCCCCCGTTTAGGACCTGTTTTTGCTTGGAAATCATCCATAGTCGAAGGTTATAGCTTGGACGAAGGTTAGTAACCATTTCTCTTTCATTTATGCTCATATTTAGTTGTTAGAACCTGGAAAATCGTTGAACATATAGAACAGATTCGAGTGATTTATGATCAGACTCGAATGAGTGAATTTCGAATCTAAACTCTTAGATTCGAATGGCTATGCTTCGATTCTATCTCCCTAGACTCGAGGGTGTGTAGTTTCGAATCTAATCACCTAGACTCGAATTGTGTGTAGGTTTCGAATCTATGTATGGTTCGAATCTATGTATGGTTCGAATCTATGGATGGCTTGAATCTATTTCACTAATTCGAAATTAACCTAGTCAAATCTATTCCCTAGAATCTATTTTGTATGTACTTCGAATCTATCTTCCTAGCATCGAATCTATTGATTTCGAATCTGATCCCCCTAGATTCGAGATTGATGTTCGAATCTATTGATGTTCGAATCTAATGCTATTCGAATCTGTTGCCTTAGTTCGAATCTGATTTAGTTCCTAGCCTAAGATTAATTCCTAAATCAGATTAAGTTATTAAACAACCTATTGTAATCAAAAGTATAATATGATTATGATAAAACTCACAAGTTCAAGTTGCATATCTTATTTATGCACAAATGAATTATCAGACTCTGTGCGAACCCTTAAAATGTGTATGACCTGTTCAACTTGCTAAGTAATACGATTGGCTTTGTTTCAAGGCCACACATCTATAATTAGAGGAATCGTATTAACCTGATAAGAATAGATTCACCTTGGGACGATAGGAACTACCTCAGACTCGACAGCCAGAATTGATAATAACCTAATTATGTAACTAGGGTTATATAGATTATGTCACAGACTTGGAACTGAAATGCCAGACTTGAAACTGAAATGCAGGAACCCGCCGATTTGACAGAGTAAACTGAACAGCTTAATTCGTTAAGCACTATCTGACTAAGGACTACTGTGAGTGACAGATTTTCATTAAATACTTGCATATATTTCGATACTTATTGGTGAATGTATTGACTGTATGGAAACTTCTGACTGTTGCTGCATGTTTCTTTAATACTATATTGTATCGTAGAAACGTACTTTTGACATTACTGAAGCTAGACACTTGAATTGCCTTGATTGCATGTTCACTTTTACATTTTATGTAAATACGTATCATGCTTATTGCTTACTTGACTGTATAAATATTTGCCGCTGCATATTGCATTATCCGACCGGACCGAATGTGAGATCTCCATTCACAGGAGGGAATTCTGCAGATTCCTTTCCTAATTGACTTGTTTCCATACACTTTCCGTAGGGCTTCGGCCTTACACATGGGAATACCGACTGGGTTGTCTCCCAACCTTTTTGCCGTCTCTGACGTGTTGCCGACAGGATCTGATAGTATGTTATATGTGTGTGGTAACTAATGGAACTCTGTTAACTCACTAAGCATTGTTAGCTTACTCTGTCATGACAACTCTTTTTCAGGAAAAGCTGATAAAGGCAAGACCATAGCAGGTAGTTCGTCCCAGGCTAAGTGAATCTGGACTTTGATGAATAGCAGACTTATGGATTTTGATGACGCCTATTTTGATATGATGTTGCGGTCTCGGGTAGCTTGTTCAGTCTTCCGCACTCTGATTGAAGATTTAGAAGCTAGTTAGACCACCATTTGATTTTAAAATATTGTTGTAATTAAGTATTCATGCTGATGGACCTGTGGTATCAAACTATTAGTAATATTTATTACTTAATCAAATGAAATATTATGACGTGTACTGTTTGTGGAAACTTGGATGTTACAAAGTTGGTATCAGAGCAGCAGTTTAATCATCGGATTGGCCACCCGATACTTAAACTACTGGTATGGTATGGACTATGTGACTCTGAATTCCCGAACAAGTCACCGAGGCCTAGGGTAACCTAACTAGTAAAGGACTACCCACACAACTTGACCTAAGATAGGCAAATGATGACTGATAGGATGGGGAAGGGATTGACTGCTTGACTTTGACTTGACTTTGGGAGTCTGATTAACTGCCTTCATATCTATGAATTTAGATATGATTATCTGACGTAGGAATTATGACTCGAACTGTGCTTATTTGAATCAGGAAATAATAGCTATTTCCTTTATATTTTCAGCCAATGGCTGATAAGAATCCGACTGTTGCCGGTTCCTCAAGGGTTGATAAAGCTGCTGATGCTGCAGCTGATCAACACAAAGAATCTGTTCATGTAGAGGACTTAGGCACTGACCTGAAAATACTGCTAATGACTCAAGCAGTACTGCCACCCCTGTGCCTCCTCAGCAGGCTCAATTGATTGACCTCGTTCATAAGTTGAATGAGGATAACCGTAGGCAGATGCAGCTTATGATGGATAGGAACCGACTACAGACTGATATGGCAGTTGAAAACCGATTTAGGGAGATTAAGGACTTGCTGACCAAGGGTAAAGCAGTGATGCAGACTGACGAAGTAAACCAGCGTGAAATGGAATTTAAGCGCCGTGAAGAAGAACTTAGGTTGCGAGAACTTAAGTTACAGGAATTAGAACTGAAGCATAGGGAAGAAATGTTAGCGAAGCCGAAGAAAGACAGGAAGAGGAAACATAGGCATGTGTCCTCTGATGAAAGTGAGACTGACTCTTCCGACCATCACGTTAAGGTGGGACGAGAGTGTACATTTGTTGACTTTAAGAAATGTGGGGCTCGTACATTTGCGGGGTCATCTGATCCTGTTAAAGCTATGGACTGGGTCGCGAATGTGGAGAAAGCGTTTAAACTCTCCAAGTGTAATGAAGAAGATAAGGTGACATTTGCGACGGGAATGTTGGAAGATGGAGCTGGCCGTTGGTGGAAGTCAATTACGAATCCCATGTCTGAAGCAATGGAGAAATCCATTACTTGGGATCAATTTAAGATTCATCTGAAAGAAAAGTACTGCCCCCAGGATGTTAAGCGCCAGATGGAGAAAACCCTGCTATCTTTTCAGCAAGGTACAAGATCCGTGACGGACTATGAGCTAGAATTTACCAGGCTCTCGCTATTATCTGATCACCCTGTCGATACTGACGAAAGACGAAGGGATTTGTTTGTGGATGGTCTGGATAGAGAAATCCGGAAGTTTGTGAAGTCTGGCAGACCGAGAAGTTATATCGAAGCGGTTGAAATTGCTAGGGTAGGTGAACTTGAAATCTATCCTGAGCGAGCGTGTCCTTTTATTGCTAAATCTAGTAAGAAGGAAAAATCTGAGAAAGCTGGGAAGGAGAGAATGGAAAGGAAGAGTGAAAGTTCGAAGAAGGGAGATAAGCAGTCTTCCAAGAAAGCTAAGTCGTATGCTGTGACCTCGACGCCAAAGCCTGCTTGTCCTCGCTGCAAGCAAATTCATGAGGGGAAATGCGATCCTGCGTTCGTTAAATGTTACTGCTGTAGACAGAGCGGTCACGATAGGTCAGAATGTCCCAGGCGCAATGAGGCTTGCAGAAACTGCATTACGTTGGGGCATCATGCTAAAGACTGTACCCGACCCCGATTTGTTCCTCCGCCTACATCTTCACCTCAACAATCAGTCAAAGGTTCTTCTGCCCCGAGGAATCAACCGAGATCTTTCCAGATGACAGCCGAAGAGGCAAAAGAGACTGCTGACGTCGTCACGGGTACATTTCTTGTTAATGATATGCCTGCCTTAATCTTATTTGACTCTGGCTCTAATCTGTCGTATGTGTCTGAAAAGTTTGCTAAACAGTTTGATTTTGCCCCTGTGATGTTACCTGCACCCTTAGACATAGAAACTGCTAGCTCGAATTTTGTGACTGTGAATAGAGTCTTTCGTTCCTGTAAGCTAGTGATTGATGACCTCTCCTCGGACGTTGACCTGATACCGATGTGGATTAGAGAATTCGATGTTATTATAGGAATGGATTGGCTTATGACGAATAATGCTGAAATCCTTTGTGCTAAAAGGATGATTAGAATTAGAACCCCCGAAGGAAGTGAACGTTATGTTTATGGCGATAGAAAGACTCGAAATTTAGGTCTCATCTCTGTAATGAAAGCCCGAAAGTGCCTAACCAAAGGTTGTTCCGCCTATCTAGCCTATGCCATAGATGCTAAAGAAGTTAAAAAGACCGTGTCTGATGTACCTGTAGTTCGAGAATTCCCTGATGTATTCCCGGATGACATCTCTGGTTTGCCACCAGATCGTCAAATCGAATTCCATATTGACCTTGTACCGGGTGCTGCTCCTATCGCGAAAGCCCCTTACCGTCTTGCTCCGAATGAAATGAAGGAAATGATGAGTCAGTTGCAGGAATTATTGGAAAAAGGGTTTATTCGTCCGAGTACTTCTCCTTGGGGTGCTCCGGTTCTTTTTGTTAAGAAGAAGGATGGTACCTTTCGCATGTGTATCGATTATCGGGAGTTAAATAAGGTAACTATTAAGAACCGATACCCTCTGCCTAGAATTGATGACTTGTTTGATCAACTGCAAGGGGCTAGTTATTTTTCAAAGATTGATCTCCGATCTGGATATCATCAGCTCAAAGTATTTGAGTCTGATGTACCGAAGACTGCATTTCGTACTCGTTACGGCCATTTTGAATTCCTGGTAATGCCGTTCGGTCTCACAAATGCCCCGGCCGCATTTATGGACCTTATGAATAGGGTATGTGGACCAATGCTGGATAAATCAGTGATAGTCTTCATTGATGACATCTTGACTTACTCCAAGTCTGAATCTGATCATGCGATACATTTGCGAGAATTGCTAGAATTGTTACGAAAGGAGCGACTCTACGCAAAATTCTCGAAATGTGAATTTTGGTTACGCCAGGTGCAATTTTTAGGACATATTGTCTCGGGTGAGGGAATAGCCGTAGATCCATCAAAGGTTGATGCGGTTCAGAAGTGGGAAGCGCCGAAAAACGTATCTGAAGTTCGAAGTTTCTTGGGTTTAGCGGGCTATTACCAAAGATTTATCCGTGATTTCTCCAAGATTGCGGTGCCTTTAACCAGTCTGACGAAGAAAGAAGTTAAGTTTGAATGGAATGAATCTCAAGATCGAGCCTTTGAGACTTTGAAGCGTAAGCTAATTGAAGCACCGGTTTTGGCCTTACCTGAGGGTAATGATGATTTTGTAGTCTATAGCGATGCTTCTAAGATGGGATTAGGCTGTGTGCTGATGCAAAGGGATAAAGTAATTGCCTACGCATCAAGGCAGCTAAAGGCGCATGAGAAGAATTATCCGACGCATGATTTAGAACTTGCAGCCGTGACCTTTGCACTGAAGATTTGGCGGCATTATCTGTACGGGACTAGATGCAAGTTATATACAGATCACAAAAGTCTGAAGTATATATTCGACCAGAAAGAGCTGAATATGCGTCAAAGGCGATCTATGGAATTGATTAAAGACTATGACTGTGAAATCCTTTACCATCCAGGTAAAGCAAACATTGTAGCAGATGCCCTAAGCCGCAAAACCGGACCAGACCATTATACCCGATGTTATGCTTTGATATCTGTTGTTTTGGAGTCTGCCTTGCCTGAGTCGATTATTGCCGCTCAGACCGAAGCTATTCGGGATGAGAACTTGAAATCTGAACGTATGGTTACTTATGTGACCAAGCTGACTCTTGATAATCGTGGTCTTAGACGATTCATGGATAGAATATGGGTTCCCAGACTAGGAGGTATTCGTGATCAAATTCTGTCGGAGGCTCATATGTCAAAATTTTCGGTACATCCTGGTTCTACTAAAATGTATCAAGACTTGAGGACGGATTATTGGTGGCCTGGAATGAAGAAGGACGTAGGACGATATGTAGAAAATTGCATGACTTGTTTACAAGTCAAATCGGAACATCAGAAGCCGTATGGGGAACTACAACCATTGCCAATCCCGGAATGGAAGTGGGACCACATAACCATGGACTTTGTGACGAAGCTACCCAGGACAAAGCGGAATCATGACTCTATATGGGTAATAGTGGATCGACTTACTAAGTCAGCCCATTTCCTACCCATACGTGAAGATGAACGCCTCGAAAAGTTAGCCGAATTGTACGTAAAGGAAATTGTGACTAGACATGGTGTGCCATTGTCTATAGTATCGGACCGTGACAGCAGATTTACTTCTCGTTTTTGGAAGGCTTTTCAGAATGGACTAGGAACTGAACTTAAGATGAGCACCGCCTATCATCCTGAAACTGACGGGCAAAGTGAGAGGACAATTTTGACCTTAGAAGATATGTTACGTGCATGTGTGATTGATCTCGGTGGAAGTTGGGATACTCACCTGCCGTTTGTGGAATTTGCTTATAACAATAGTTATCACTCGACTATTGGTATGCCTCCATATCAGCTTTTGTACGGACGTCGATGCCGAACTCCAACCTGTTGGAGGGAAACAGGTGAACGCCCGATCTCTGGACCAGCGATTTTGCAAGAAGCCCATGATCAGCTACAGTTGATTCGACAGCGGATTCAGACTTCTCAAGACAGACAAAAGAAGTATCATGATAGAAGACGGAAACCAATGCGTTTGAAGTTGGAGATAAAGTGTTGTTGAAAGTCTCGCCAAGAAAAGGAATAGTAAGGTTCGGCAAACGGGGGAAGTTGAGCCCTCGATTTGTGGGTCCTTTTGAAATTCTCGAGCGTGTGGGACTGCAAGCCTACAGATTGAAGTTGCCTGCCGAAATGACTGGGATTCATGATGTATTTCATGTGAGTAATCTTCGAAAGTGTTTGGCTGACGCTGAAGCTGTGATTCCTTGGAAAGACGTGCAAATTGATGAGCAGTTGCGATACGAAGAAGAACCCGAGCGTATAATCGATCATAAGGTTTCGAAATTGCGCAGCAAGGAAATTCCAATGGTGTTAGTCCAATGGAAATACCATAAGGGATCTGCGCAAACTTGGGAACGAGAAGACGAGATTAGGCAGAAGTATCCGAAGTTATTTCTGCCTTAGTCGATTCCGAGGACGGAATCAATTTAACGGGGGAAGATTGTAACAGCCCGTAATTTATTAAATACAATTTACAGCAACAGACTTTGGATAATAAAGCAATTTTATCCAATTATTAGTAAATAACTGAAAATATGAATCTGTGATAATTAATTATATTAAGTTATAATTAATTATGAAATGTTGCCCAAAATTTAGCTGAAATTAAGTTAATAATTAAAATTCAGCTAAATGACAAATTAAAGACTGAAAGTGACAAAACGGACTAAAATGAATAAAAATGTGACTAAAAGACATTTATGCAAGTCGGATTGTTGGGAAATAAAGTTGGTCGATTCCGGAAATTCTGTAGAAAATCTGATCTTTTTCCTATTTGCCTATAAATATGGGATCCCCTCCTCATTTCTTAGGTTTGGAAATTTGGACTCTCCTCCTTCTCTCTCTACACTCTCACCTTCTCTCTAGAATTTCTCCTAATCGAACCGTCGGATTCTCGTGATTCATACGCCATCGGATAGAGATCGTCGAGCTCTTCACGAATCTACCATTGCATGTTTGATTTCGTCCGGATTTAAGGTAAGATCGACCCTATTTCTGTCTTTTGGTTCGGTTTTGAAAGAGCAATTTCGAGTTTGCTCATATTCCCTCTTTTTGAAGCTGATTTGCCCCCGTTTAGGACCTGTTTTTGCTTGGAAATCATCCATAGTCGAAGGTTATAGCTTGGACGAAGGTTAGTAACCATTTCTCTTTCATTTATGCTCATATTTAGTTGTTAGAACCTGGAAAATCGTTGAACATATAGAACAGATTCGAGTGATTTATGATCAGACTCGAATGAGTGAATTTCGAATCTAAACTCTTAGATTCGAATGGCTATGCTTCGATTCTATCTCCCTAGACTCGAGGGTGTGTAGTTTCGAATCTAATCACCTAGACTCGAATTGTGTGTAGGTTTCGAATCTATGTATGGTTCGAATCTATGTATGGTTCGAATCTATGGATGGCTTGAATCTATTTCACTAATTCGAAATTAACCTAGTCAAATCTATTCCCTAGAATCTATTTTGTATGTACTTCGAATCTATCTTCCTAGCATCGAATCTAGTGATTTCGAATCTGATCCCCCTAGATTCGAGATTGATGTTCGAATCTATTGATGTTCGAATCTAATGCTATTCGAATCTGTTGCCTTAGTTCGAATCTGATTTAGTTCCTAGCCTAAGATTAATTCCTAAATCAGATTAAGTTATTAAACAACCTATTGTAATCAAAAGTATAATATGATTATGATAAAACTCACAAGTTCAAGTTGCATATCTATTTTATGCACAAATGAATTATCAGACTCTGTACGAACCCTTAAAATGTGTATGACCTGTTCAACTTGCTAAGTAATACGATTGGCTTTGTTTCAAGGCCACACATCTATAATTAGAGGAATCGTATTAACCTGATAAGAATAGATTCACCTTGGGACGATAGGAACTAGAACTCGACAGCCAGAATTGATAATAACCTAATTATGTAACTAGGGTTATATAGATTATGTCACAGACTTGGAACTGAAATGCCAGACTTGAAACTGAAATGCAGGAACCCGCCGATTTGACAGAGTAAACTGAACAGCTTAATTCGTTAAGCACTATCTGACTAAGGACTACTGTGAGTGACAGATTTTCATTAAATACTTGCATATATTTCGATACTTTTTGGTGAATGTATTGACTGTATGGAAACTTCTGACTGTTGCTGCATGTTTCTTTAATACTATATTGTATCGTAGAAACGTACTTTTGACATTACTGAAGCTAGACACTTGAATTGCCTTGATTGCATGTTCACTTTTACATTTTATGTAAATACGTATCATGCTTATTGCTTACTTGACTGTATAAATATTTGCCGCTGCATATTGCATTATCCGACCGGACCGAATGTGAGATCTCCATTCACAGGAGGGAATTCTGCAGATTCCTTTCCTAATTGACTTGTTTCCATACACTTTCCGTAGGGCTTCGGCCTTACACATGGGAATACCGACTGGGTTGTCTCCCAACCTTTTTGCCGTCTCTGACGTGTTGCCGACAGGATCTGATAGTATGTTATATGTGTGTGGTAACAAATGGAACTCTGTTAACTCACTAAGCATTGTTAGCTTACTCTGTCATGACAACTCTTTTTCAGGAAAAGCTGATAAAGGCAAGACCATAGCAGGTAGTTCGTCCCAGGCTAAGTGAATCTGGACTTTGATGAATAGCAGACTTATGGATTTTTGATGACGCCTATTTTGATATGATGTTGCGGTCTCGGGTAGCTTGTTCAGTCTTCCGCACTCTGATTGAAGATTTAGAAGCTAGTTAGACCACCATTTGATTTTAAAATATTGTTGTAATTAAGTATTCATGCTGATGGACCTGTGGTATCAAACTATTAGTAATATTTATTACTTAATCAAATGAAATATTATGACGTGTACTGTTTGTGGAAACTTGGATGTTACAACTACTGCTGCTGCATGTTCCTTGATTACTTGCATTGCTCGGGACCGGTGTGAGTGACAGATTACATTACTTACTTGTATATGCTTCGGTACTTATCGGTGATTGTTATAGACTTGTATGGAAACATCTGCTGCTTGTTCCTTGATTTCTTAATTGTATGTTAGGAACATATGATAGACACTGCTGAAACTAGACAACTGTTGCTGCATGTTCCTTGATTACTTGCATTGTTTAGGACCGCTGTGAGTGACAGACTCCATTACTTGCTTGCATATGCTTCGGGGCTTATTGGTGATTGTTACTGACTTGTGTGGAAACATCTGCTGCAGCATTTTCCTTGATTACTTGCATTGCTCAGGACCGCTGTGA
>JAANYP010005537.1:0-231762 GCA_020465985.1 Centrapalus pauciflorus
TGTAAGCCATAAAATTTTGTACCTTATACATCATAGTAGGATTCCAGTTCTCTAAGCTGCTGAAAGCTTCAGCTTCAGCCATATCCTGTTTGAAACTGCTTGTTGATGGGACATCAGTGTTGGCCATCAGACATTGATTGTCTTCTTCATCAGACGATGAATCAGATTCCTCCCAATCACAAGTCTCTGCCATAAGTCCCTTTTGGCGGTTGGAACCCACTGAGTTTTCCAACTTCCTCAGCTTAGCCATGGCCATAAGGTACTTAACCTTATAACCATCATCCTTGTTTGTCTTGTATGGTTTGGATGACTGACCAACAGCTTTTGACACACAGTCAGCAGCTATATGACCAGTTTTGCCACATTTGAAACACTCAGCCTTGGATTTATCAAATGCCTTCTTTTTGCCAGCACCTGAATTTCCTTGCAGCATGTTTCTTCCAAACTTTTTCTTGTTGAACCTTTTGACAAGCATAGCTATCATTTGCTCATCATCTTGTTCAGCAAGATCTGCAGTATCTTCTTCATCTGACACTTCCTCCTTGTCATCATCCTGTTGATCAGGTTGAGTGAACACATCACTCACCTGATTTACAGGCTGTCTCACATTAGCCACAAAGGCTGCACCTCTTTTGGACATTTCCAAGGCATTTCTTTTTTGTTGCCTTGATTGTTCATCATTCAGTAAGGATCCATACAGATTGACTAGATCCATACTTCTGATAGTACCTGAGTTCCTTAGAATTGGTGAGAAGTAGTTCCACTCTTCAGGTAGAAATGTCCAGGAAATTTATTCACCAGGGGTGAGACTGTCCTTAGTGATCCAACAGCTTTGAGATCATTTCACTAAAGCAGTAAACCTTGGTGGTTAGGTTTTCAGTTGAGGTTATCCTTTGGTAGCAAAGGAAAAGTTCATTTACTGTCTAACAAGATTGTTAGATCCTGTGTCCAGTGTGATTGTTGGCCATCATAGACAGTACCAAAGTATCCCACATTTCTTTGTTGTTCTTCATTTTTCTCAAACCTGTTTGAAACACATCATCAGGAAGAGAAATGACCAGATGTTTCTGGCCTTTGGCCATCCAGAGCCAACCCAGTCTCTTGTCTTCATAGACCATTGAGCTTTAGCTTTCTTCAAAGGTCCTGGGATTTCAAGGAGCAGCTCCTTTCAACCGCTAGAGTTATGTTAGTAACAGGAGTGTTGGCACATAGGCGAACCCTCCATCACTGATCTCTGGCAGTTGTACATCCAGATTCTCTAATAGAGCATCATTCTTGCACTTTCCCAACCAAGAAGAGAAGTTTTTGATGATTAAATTTTGGAGGTTTGCCCATAGAGCCATTGTCATAGTAAAGAAGAATTTGCAGCACGTTGTCCATGGAAACTTGGAGAATGCAGAGATCTAGAATGACACACACTCTAGCCAGCTCTGATACCAGTTGTAGGTCCCGAGAGGTTCCCAAAGTATATAGCTTTAAGCTGTAGAGGGGGGGTGAATACAGCTATTTACAAACTACACACTATTTTCTCAATGTTTGTATGTATTATCAACAATTTGTTAATTACAAACAAGCTTGAATGCGGAATAGTTCAAGCTGAGATGACAGATACAACAGTATGTTCACTAGTCTAAGACAAACTCAAACTAGTATACAATGAATACACTCACTAAGAAGCACTCACTGTGTTTACAAGACTTAAGGGAACAGCTTATGTAAAGCAGCTTAGACACACAGATACTGATTTACACAGAAGGCTTGCATGCATGAAAATCACACTTGCACGTTCATTCTTGGTTTCAGCACTTAGCTTTCTTCACACTTCTTTCTGTCCTTAGAAACTTCCTTTTATACCCACTCAGAGGATCTAAGAGAAACATCTTTATTGGACGGAATGAAAAAGGAGAAGTCTTGTTGAAAAGACAACATAACCTTTTCTGCACTTTTCTGAAAAGCAGACTTGTCTTCACATGTGCAGAACTTTTGTCTTTTCACTTTGTCTACTGTTGCATTGCCTTTAACTAATTTAGGAATGTCAACTTTGCGTCTTTCTTCCTTGTAAAGGCCTATTTTGATATAAGAAAAAGGTCTGTCACCCTTTTTTAAAAAACCTTTTGTCTTCATGTTACAGAACAGCTTGGGCAGGCTGAGCAGTTCTGTTTTCCACTTTGTCTTCGACTTTGTAAACTGATCTTGTAGTCAAAAACAATACACGATGACTTGGAAACATATTCCATAAAGTGTTTAGCCTGTTCACAAAGAACAGGTTCTGTTCACAAAGAACAGAACACTTTAAAATTGCCCAAGCTGCTCATCAGTGTAGAGCAGTGTAGACAGTTTATGTCCAGCCTGTTCAGCAGACAGAGCAGCTTGGACAAACTGTCATAGTTGCAACTCATGCAACATATAGAACAGCTTTACACTGAAATTGCAAATCATTTTCAGGTTTCAATAAGGCATATTACAGGCCTTAAATTCAACCTTCAAATGCATCAACAGGTTTGATTATAAATCTCCCCCTCAGATGTAGAACAGGTTTGACTGAGGCCTTTTTGTGCCTAACACTTACGATGCCAACAAATAGGAGGTATTTCAAAACGAGACCAAATGCCTATGACACCAATTCTTATAGTAGAGATTTTTGATGTGTGGGGCATAGACTTCATGGGACCCTTCCCTAAGTCATACGGCTTTGAATATATCCTAGTGGCAGTTGATTATGTCTCTAAGTGGGTAGAAGCTGAAGCCACAAGGACTAATGACCACAAAGTAGTATGCCAATTTGTTAAAAGAAACATATTTTCTCGTCACGGAATTCCCAGAGCTATAATCAGTGATGGGGGTTCTCATTTCAAGAATATGTACTTTAGCAAACTACTTAAGCATTACGGAGTAACCCATAAGATAGCAACTCCATACCACCCAAAAACTAGAGGACAGGTAGAATTGTCCAATAGAGAAATTAAGCGCATATTAGAGAAAACAGTGCGACCCGATCGTAAAGACTGGTCAACACGAGTAGACGATGCACTTTGGGCATATCGCACTGCTTTCAAAACTCATATTGGCATGTCTCCCTATAAGTTAGTGTATGGGAATTTATGTCATCTCCTAGTTGAGCTAGAACACCGATCGTTATGGGCAATTAAAAATGCAAATCTCAATTTCACAGCTGCCGGTATAAATCAAAAATACCAATTAAACGAATTAGAAGAAATACGGAGGGAAGCTTATGAAAGTGTTAAAATATACAGAGAAAAAACAAAAGCCTTCCACGACCGACTAATTAAACGAAAGGTGTTTAATAAAGGTGACAAAGTTTGGTTATTCAACGCACGCCTGCGGCTCTTCCCAGGCAAACTAAAAAGTAAGTGGTCAGTCCCATACACAGTAACTGACGTCTACCCCCACGGTGCGGTTGAAATAATAGATCAAAAAGGCGGTGAGCCGTTTAAAGTGAACAGACACCGATTAAAATTATTTGTACAATGGGCTGATAATGAAATTATATCATCTGAGACAATGGTCTTGGAAGATATCACTTAAATATTAAGAGTTCCAAAATGTCTGGCTGAAGACATTAAACTTAGCGCATTCTGGAAGGCAATCCAGTGAACTTTGTGGGTGTGTTCCAAAGAAACCCTCACGAGACTATAACTCGTCCACTCGGGCTACCGAGGGGTTTAAAGGCTTGTTGCACATGCTAAGTGCAATCGTTTTCATAAAGAAAGTGTGCTTTAATTTCGTTTATTTAGTTATATGTAGTTCTTATTGTTAGTAATTCTTAAATCGTCCTTTAAAACACTTAGCTGCGTTTAAGCTTGACTTTACTATAAAAATGTCACATGTGGTAACCAACTAAGTTGGGGAAAGAATTTGCACATTCGGGACCATTGAGATTGGAGGAAATTACGAGGAATATACTTAAGTTAGGGAGGGGTGATTCCTAGCAAAATGTGTGTTGCACCAATACTATTTTGCACATGCTTGAATATTCGGTGCCTAGATGCTACATGTTTTGTTTCATTTCTTCGTAAATGTTTCCTGTTTCATAATTATTTTTGTGCTGAGGACGCCCCAATTCTTTAAGTTGGGGAAGGGGGACGCATTATGCTTCGCACTATGCTTTATATGTTATATATCGTGAAATCGAGAAAAAATTTACTAAAAATGACAACTTTTTGCTCAAATAACTCACTTATAAAGATTTAAGGTGAGCTATAATAGATAATTCGATCGATTTTCCCCTTTAATTCCTTGTTGTTGAGCTTGCGACCTAAATATGATGATGTTAGTTAGGTCAGTTTCAAGTAAAAAGATATAATTAAATGAGTTTAGACAAATCACAAAGAGTCATAGACGCTCGAAATCAAAGAAGTGAACTAGCTTAAAAGAAGGATATAATGTGCAATAACGAGTGATAAATAACAAAATTTCCAATAGCCGCTATTAATTCATGCAATAAGCGGGAGGAAGCGAACACGAATAAAAGTCTCAATTTAAGTGTGGCCTAATTGATTCAGGAAATTAAGTCTGAAGGGTATCATCATGCCTAGTCCCCTAAGGCCAACTGGTCTGGGAGTGGCTGACCTAAATCCTGCTACACGGATCAATTAGAAACTCACGTTAAACTTGAATGAAAAAACATAGATATTGCATGAAAAAGACTAAAACGAAAAGAAAAGAAAAATCAGTAGCTATAATCATGCATCGAGGAAAAAGATGGTCCAATGACCCACGTGAATTCAATTCTGTAACCTTGAGCTAAAAGGATGATAGTGGTGAGGAATTTTTGAACAACTATCCGAGAGACGTCACGATATATCTGAAAATAATCCAGTTCGTGTCGTTGATTTTTCTTATGTTTATGAAGGCTAGTGTTTGTTTAAATAAGTTGATTTAATCTTTCACGCTTGATAAACCCGATGTTTAAAAGTCTGATTTTCGTTGCTTGCTCGGGTTGATCAAGGGTTAAGTTGGGGAAGTTTGATCGGGTTATAAATTTATCGTGTTTATTAGATATAAAAGAGTTGTTTTTAGAAGGAAAATGTCGTAGAATGTGCTACTATTGAAAATATTATGTGCTTGTACAGGTAAATAAAATCCAGTCTAAATTGGCGAAAAAAGGACAAAATTTCAGACCCAGGCGCAGAGAGGGGCGCACCCCTGCGCCCAGACCACGTGCTCAGCAGAAGAAATTAATTCACCAAAATACGGATTTTACAGACAGGCGCAGGGGAGGCGCAGGCCTGCGCCTACGGCTGTGCCCAGCCCATTAAAATAATTTCAAGCCGCTTTTAGGGTTTCTCCAGCTTTTCCAATAAATACAAAGTCAGAGATTAAAAGAGTAGGATCGTTTTTTGGAGAAGAAAGCTTAGGAAAAGGACCCGTTTGAGCGAATACGAGTACGAAGCAAGCACGAGTCAAGCTACGACATTGCTATGAGGATGGACACACAACTCTTGAGCACTACGCGAAGGATGTCTGGCTAATCTCACAATAATCATTCTCGGAGGAAGCACAACGCTAAGTGTTTAATTTTATGAACGATTATTTTATGTTTGCATGGTTTTATTATTTATGTTTAGATTATAAACGAATGATTGTTATTTGGTTGGTTGCGTTTCGCAAGATAGTTCGTTGATATTTTATTATTCGTGCCGAGTTATTTATCTAATTAAGACGAGTAATTAAACGTGTCACGCGCTATGCCCAAGATCACGTAACGATTCTAATAATAATTATAACAAGGATTATGTCTATGTAATCTTCAAATCGTTTTTATAAATTAAATACAAAGCTAAGTGTGGAATCCAGGAATGGTTATCTTCGTATCATATTTAATCAAACGATTTAATTAAGTTTTCTTTTTACAAATCACGTAAGTAATTAATTTTATAAATCAAGTAATCACCTTTTTACAAACCAAATTAATCTTTTCAAATTATTTAAATTACAACGCTAGTCGCTCGAATACGTGCATTTAACCTCTCGCTCTCTGTGGATACGATCCCTACTTACCCTAGCTTCTAAGGTATTTAGTGGTTATTTTTGACGGGTTAACGACACTCGCATCAATCAACTCGAATGAAGAGTTGATCAACTCGATTAATGAATATGTGAAACTCGAACCAATGTATACTCAACTCGAATCTATAACAAATCAACTTGTTAGAAGAAGTAAGCAACTCGAAGTAAGTAATGACAAAACTCGAATCAGTTATGATAAAACTTGAATCAGTTATGATAAAACTCGAATCAGTTATGATAAAACTCGAATCAGTTATGACAAAAACTCGAATCAGTCATGACAAAAACTCGAATCAGTTATGACAAAACTCGAATCAAGTAGGGATGAAACTCGACTGAATTACCGATCAACTCGAATAGATGTGTGTTAAACTCGATTAAAAGTGTAACACCCACATTTCTCACATAAATGCCACGTCAATACAATACACAGGTGGCAATAACGCAATCATCTCATAAAGCATATGTCATAGGATTAGCGGAAAATACTGTTAATTAAAACTTTAACACGGAGTCATACATCATCTCATAAACCGACACTGATACATAAACACAACTGAATACTGATAAACACGGATTCAGTATAAGATACAGACAACAGCTCTAAAGTCTAACAACGGCAATCAACAACACCCTCGACCTCTGAATCACTTCGGTTGCTGCGACTGTGGCTGCGACCCCATGGTATGACTGCCTGAGACACACACAGGACTCGAAAACATAAGCTGAACAGCTCGTGAGTACGCGAGGGTTAGACACTGCAGGTAAGCATATAAAACATACACAACACATATATCTCGTCACATATATGCAACTCGATGCATAACACATATCTCTGCTCAAAAGGGGACGCCGTTCCCCAGCTAACAGGCCGCACACAGCAGCGGTTAGCTACTCAATAGGCACAGGAGCGACCTGGCATATCACTGCCGTATATATACAGCCTCATATCTCGTGACTGGTTAGGGACAGTCAGCCTGCGCGATCACATATCGCGGACACCTGCAAATTAAACACATATAGCACGTATAGGGTAGGGAAACTCATACCTGCGCCGTATCTCTGTGTCATATACACATATCACATCACATAACTGACTCGTAAAAGACTACGCACGATTTATAAAAGAACCCGAGTACTCACCAATACCCGAAAGCAATCGAAACCCGAACTCTATCGCTGGTCGAAACGCGGCCGGCTCGAACCTGTAATTAACACGGGCTCCAACAGATTAATACAAATCCGACCGAACACAATCAGAATCCAAACACAATTATCACAAACAAACGCAACCCACGGAACCACCCCGAACGAACAGCTGGCGCCCCAAACCGACCCGGCCAACCCGCCCCGATCGCGGACCGCGCCCAGGGACCGCGGCCACGCACGCATCCCGGTCGCGCCTGGCCCATCGCGGCCGCTCTCACGATGTTGCAGGTCTGATCAGCTTCGCGAAAATGGCAGAATCCAGAGGTATTACCTCCCTTGCTCGATTTCCAGCAATACAGGAACCCAAAACTCATACATAACAATTCTAAATAGCTCCAGAACTAAACTCTTGACTCCATACACATATATACACAAATTTCAGCAACTAGAATCATAAATCTTACCTCCAATTCTTCAAGAACACAGGGGTGAGGAGGATTGATCAATTCTCAGCAACAATTTCTTAATTCTTTGAAGATTTCTTGCTGGATTCAGGTCACAAACACATACATACGCTTCTGGATTTTGGGAAGGGAAAAGAAAGGATAAGGACGTTTAAACTCATCTTCATATATACGCTTTCTATTATTAGAAAGTCCGAACCCGTCAAATCCGAACCCGATATCACTTTTTCACTATTAATATCAAATTAACCCAATTAAATCCGCGATCTCATAATTAATAATAATCCGCTAATTATTAACTCGGAGACACGTATCATTCGGTTTCGACACGTTAAATCCACGAAACGAAATTTAATTGGAACACGCAATAATAATAAATAAATGAGCCAATAAATTAAATCCACGTACCAGGCTCAAATTCGGGATGTTACAAAAAGTATGTGCAACTTGATTAATTCCTTGTTGAAATTAAGACAACTCGAATGTATTTTCCTTTTAACTCGAATCAACTCGAATTGAATTGAGTTCAACTCGAGTAGAATGCAATTCCAACTCGATTGAAAGGAACTTTCAACTCGAATATAAGGGAATACAACTCGATTGAAAGGCAAGTTCAACTCGATTAACACTGAAGTCAACTCGATTTGAACTTGAATTCAACTCGATTGGTGAATGCTATCAACTCGATTATCCCAAGAACACAGTATTGACCGAGTTTCTTAATTTTTTTTTTCAAAATTTTCAAGTCTGAAATTCCAATTAATTTGTAAAACTGAACTATTTTCAACCAAATTGATATCGAAAGTAGGGATTTTGATTTCAAACACCTTTTGTGAAAGAATTTCGTCCAAAAACAGATCTAAATATGACTTTTTCAATGAACCAGTGAAGAACTTTCAGTTTTTCAATATTTCTGAAAAATCAACAGATCTTTTTCCGTGTTTGGTAAATCAAAACAAACTTATGATCAATTCAATCGTTTTCCTAATCACTTCCTTCGATCCAATTTTCACATCCAACAATCAATAGGATTAAAACCCTTGTTGATTTTACTGTTTTTCGAAAAAAAATTATTCAAGAACAGTTTTCGAAAAACTTGATTACAATCAAAAATCACCCTAAGGCTCTGATACCAATTGTAATTCCTACTTATCAATCAACAATTAATCAATATAAGAAAGATTAAGATCAAGAACAACTAACCGAATGCTTTGATTAATCATAAATGATGATTACAGAGATGAATGAGAAACTATTCGTATTGTAGCCCTAAATTCACTGTGAAAATTCGTGCATACAAAAAGTGAGAATGTCAGATCTATCTCCAGCTATTACAAAGTCAACAACCTATTTATATTATTTACAACTTTGTACAAGTTACATATTAGTCCCTAGACTTTGTTTTTCATCAACAAAAAATATTCCAACAAATTCGTAACAAAGCTCGCCTCGTTGCCAAAGGATACAGTCAACAAGAAGAGATCGATTATGATGAGACGTTCGCTCCAGTTGCAAGAATAGAAGCAATTAGGATGTTTCTAGCATTTGCTGCTCATAAAAATTTTACAGTTTACCAAATGGATGTAAAAACTGCGTTTTTAAACGGGGAACTAACCGATGAAGTGTATACATATCAGCCTGAAGGGTTTACTGATCCTTCGAATCCTGATCATGTATATATTTTAGATAAATCCCTGTATGGCCTTAAACAAGCACCGCGTGCTTGGTATGATGCACTTTCAACATACTTGTTGAAATGTGGATTTAACAAAGGTGCAGTGGATACTACCCTGTTTATAAAACGTCAGGGGACAGATATTATCGTAATTCAAATATATGTAGACGATATAATATTTGGGTCTACAAATCCTCAATTTTGCAAGACATTCACTTTCTTAATGTCCCAGAAATTTGAAATGAGCATGATGGGAGAAATAAATTTTTTCTTAAGTTTACAAGTTAAACAACTGACTGATGGAATTTTTATCAATCAGGCCAAATATATTCAAGACATGTTAAAGAAATTTAACATGGTCAACAGTACTCCTATGAAAACTCCCATGGCTCCGGATTCAAAATCCAAACTCGATGAGGACATTTCAGGGAAACCTGTAGATGTAACTCATTATCGAGGAATAATTGGGTCATTAATGTATTTAACTGCAAGTAGACCTGATATTATGTTTGCTACATGTGTTTGTGCTAGATATCAGACAAATCCAAAAGAATCACATTTAGCTGCTGCTAAAAGGATATTAAGATATCTTAAGGGAACACCAAACCTTGGTTTGTGGTATCCCCGGGAATCTTCATTTAATTTAACTGCTTTTTCTGATGTTGATCACGCAGGTGATAAGATGGACACAAAAAGTACATCAGGTGCAGTTCAATTCTTAGGTGACAAACTCGTCTGCTGGTCATCCAAGAAACAACACTGTGTTTCATTGTCTACAGCCCAAGCAGAATATGTTGCTGTATCATCATGCTGTTCTCAGGTGTTGTGGATGAAGAGCCAACTGCGAGACTATGGGTTTACATCACAGAAGATTCTGATATATTGTGATTCTCAGAGCGCAATTGCTATAGCATCTAATCCAGTGCAACACTCAAAAACCAAACACATTGACATCCGATATCACTTTATTAAGGATCGTGTTGAAAATGGTAATAAAGAATTATATTTTGTTCCTACTGAATATCAATTAGCTGACTTGTTTACCAAAGCATTAGATGAAAAACGGTTTAATTTTTTGGTATACAAGTTGGGTATGTTGAATCATTAGATTTAAATATTCAGTAGTTACAATTCATAATTTTTAAATTTACATTTTTTATTTGATCTTCATTTGATGTTAAAATTCATGAATTTTAAAAGTTTAAATTTATTTGAATTTTACATATCTGGATTGTCATGTGCAGGAGGAGCAGAAAATGATTTTATCTAATTTTGAGAAAATCTGATAAATTTTATCTGATTTTTTGTAGGGGGAGCAGATATTCAAAATAATATATACATCTGAGGGGGAGCTTAATTGAAAACATCAAGGGGTAGCACTATGTTTTGTTTTTTATTTTTTTAGATAGATAATATTTTTTTGAGTGTTTATGATTTTTTTTATTTTCATTTTTTTTGTTTGTTTTGTTTTTGTTTTTGTTTGTTTGTTTTTTGTTGCCTTGTTAAATTTTTTTTGTGTTTTGTTATGTGAATTGAGCTAAAAATTTGAACAGTTGAATAAATGGGCCGGGTTGATTTAAAATTTTGAAATTTGAAAATTTCAACTATAAAGTTGAATTTCAAAATTCAATTTGATTTTTTCGAAACCTTTACTGTTCACCGTCACTTTCAACTTCTTTTCTTTGCTACGAAGAAATCTAAAGGAATCAACCATATCAGAAATATTTCAACATTTAACTTGCAAATTGTAAGCCCTCTTCATAGTTTTGTGTATTTTTTTCAGCATTATATGCTTTGTTTTCTATATTTTGTTCGTGTATCTGTGTGTCCGTATGAACATCAAGAGGTGTTCATGGGTTTTAATCATTTGGAGTTGTTATTCTGAAATTAATAGTGTGTTTGTTTGCGGATTATCATTTTGAACTTGAATCTCAAGTTTCAAAGTTCAATTTCAAACACACTAACAGAAAATTGAATTTTTGGTTCAAATTTTTTCGAGTTCATATTTCACTGAAAATCGGATTTTTAACAAGGATGTTATTGTTTCTGAACAAAGTTCAGTAAACAAAACTTATCTGAAATCAATTTTCGAGTGGGGTTCATGTTTTTAATAAGTGAAAATGTTCCTGGAATTAAATTTTTGAAAATCAGTGTGTTTAGACTTGAAAATAATTTCAAGAACATTTTCTCGAATAAAGGTATAATCGAGTATACATTCAGTTTCATTCGAGTTGAATGATAAATCACCCGAGACTTGTATAGTTCAATTCGAGTTGATCACTAAGTAATTCGAGAAACTTCAAGTGTTAATCGAGTTGGACTCATCTTTTAATCGGGTCCATTTAAGAAATATTCGAGTTGAACTTATTCCTGTATGTCATTCGAGTTCATTTGTATATCATTCGAGTTGAGTTTATTCTTAGTTCGAGAAACATCATTTGATGTTCGAGTTGACTTGAGTCCAGGAATTAGAAATTTTCAAATCAATTCTCGATAAGTTCTTCATTTGAGAAAGGATTCCAATTCTTTCGAGTTGAGTTGTAAGTCATTCGAGAACCATTCTACTTCATTTGAGTTGGTACTCAGACTTATTCGAGAAATATTTTAATTCATTCGAGTTGAGTTGTAAAGTCATTCGAGAACCATTCTACTTCATTCGAGTTGGTACATAGACTTATTCGAGAAATATTTTACTTCATTCGAGTTGCTACATGACACATTCGAGAATCATTCTACATCATTCGAGTTTGTTTTAGGGTCATTCGAGGAGTTTTAAGTGGCATTTGAGTTTTATACTCTTTTTTTTTTTGAAAAAGTGTCTAAGTGTTGGGAATTTAAATTTTTAAGAAAAATTTCACATTTTTCAAGAAATTGTTTAAATCCGTGTTTTTCTAACATTGGTCTCTGAAAGATTGACTTTGGAATCCTATCAATAATATTTTCATATTATTGTTTGGAATCCCGATGCTTTAAACAGAAAAGCACATATGTTTATAATTTCTAGCAAAATCTTTAATTTTTCTATTTTGCAGAATTTCATTTGTTTATCTGTTGAATCTAACATACTTATTATTTTTCACAGGTTACAAATGGCTTCTCAAGCTCAATCCCAACCCTCAACCTCCTCTGACTCCCATTCTTCATCAAACCACACCCTCGTACCTAAACCATTTCGTTCTGCATCAGTCACTAGACCTTCACCATCTACCCTCATTCCTGATAACCAGCTAGTCAGATCCAGATACTGCTTACCATTCAGAGATAATAACCACCGTCTTGATACCAAAGTCATCAAAGTAAGCCATCCAATCATCGTAGATATTCTCAAAGGCCATCCTTTGGGATATCTTCTTCAATATAAACCCTCCATTCCTCAAGTATATCTTCAACAATTCTGGCATACCGTGAAGTTTGTTCCCGCTGATGGTAACCATCATTTCAAGGTTACCATCGATCATTTTAAAACCAAAATCACTTTAGCCAGACTCAGGCACAATCTATTCCTGCCCAGAAGAATAGATACAGTAAATTTTCCAGAATTAGCTGACTTTGAGGATATTGTATCAGATGAGGAGTTAGTGCATGATTTAATCTGTTTGGGATATTCAAAGCCACTTCCTAAGAGTTCAAAGTTCCATCGCAATGGACTGAATGATGAATGGTACACTCTATTTGGTATCATTAATTGGTGCATGACATCGAAGCACACATGCATAGACAGATGTAGTATACAAAATCTAAGAATCTTTCATGGAATAGCTTTCAATAAGCACTATGACTATGCACATTGCATCTGGAGGATCTTAAGGAAGTCGTGCTGGCGAAGTCGACAAACCGACCAAGGAAATTTGTTCCTTTGCAACGTTTCATTCAAATCCTAATCAGAGGCATTCTCAAGGCTAATGAAAAGATACCGAAAAGATCAAGCTCTCAAAGATGTCCTGATTATGTAATGATGAGTTTACACGAGGTACCCGATTCTCCAAATGCCAACATCATGCCTATCCCGGAAGCATTATTGAAATATGCAGATCAGGAGAGTGAGAGTGTGAGACTTTACAGAATAGATCACGCTCCCATAGAGACCCAAGAACCGGGTTCTCTATACAAAGGAGTTGTAGGACAGGAGGAACTTCAGCAAGGGGCTGAAGTTCAGGGAAGCCTAAGAGTGTCTGAGGGAGCAGAAGTTGAAGTGAGGGGTGGTGAGGGAGAAGCTAGTAGCTCCGATTCAGAACGTACCTTGTCAAATATTAATGAGGGAGCTGCGGAAGGTGAGGATGATGATGATGATGATGAAGGTGATCCTGATCATGATGAGGGAGGAGCTGCATTAATTGATATTGTAGATATAGCTCAGCAGAGTGTGAGGGATGTCCAAAGCCCAGAAAGTCGGGACAGAGCCATATATGCTGTTAGCTCCCAACAGGGAGTTAGCATTGAAGAAGTCAGTATCCCACTGAAGATTGCATACCCCACCATCCACTCAGTCTCCTCTCAACAGGAGACTGCTTCATTTGAACACCGAGATCAAGCTCAACTGCTATCCGATAATCCTTTGGATTTGATGGACATTGAAACCAGTATACATTTGCCCGAGTGTACGACTTCTTTTCTTACACAGAGTCTAGAACCGATACACACTTAAACACTTAAGTCTACTTCATTCGTTGAAGTAAGTGCAGTTGAACTCAGTGTCACTGCCGGAACAACCTCAGTAACGGAAACATTCGTTGCTCCATCACTTGAAGAGGTTGGAAGTCCAGTCAGAGCCACGTCTATGCCATCTCTGAGCACTGGCCACACAAAGGTTCTTTTTACAAGTTCAACTGTTGTGTCAACTGGAAGTCTAAGTGACCCAGTAGTTACTCTTTCCTTTTTTGTGACTGAATCAACTTTATCTCAAGCATTGAATGATGCTGTTGCTGGTGTGAATAATCATGTTTCTGCTCAATTATCAGAGGTTATGGCTCAGATGACAAACATTCATAAGTTTTTGAAGGGAAAATCTGTGGCAGAAGAGTCTGTAAAGCAGCCAGATCCAAATCAAGTTGTAGCAGAGCTATGCGATTTTGTTTTTGAGCAATTTGATGAAATGAGAGAAAGAATGATAGGGTTGGAGAGTACAGTGATAACGACTTTGGGGAATTTATCAGAACGTGTAGCATCCGTTGAACAAACATGCAAGGCTCAAGCTTCAGCGCCCAAAAGAAAACATGATGAGCATGATGATGACTCCGATGATGCTCCTCATGAGGGGGAGAAGAGGAGGAAGCTTGATGAGCCAACACCTGGTCTTTTAATGATTACTTATCCAGAGAAAGAGACGGAAGATCAAGAGGGAGGTAAAGCGGGAAGCTCAAAAGAACCTGCTGATGTTCAAGAAGGACAGGAATTGATTCTTTATGAAGATGTTCCTGTTCCATTGAGCATTCAGTCAGAGTTTTATAATTTCGATGAATATGAAGACTCTGATGATGATGTACAAGAGCAAGTTTCAATGATTGAGGATGTTGCTGAGAAGGTTGTAGAGATAGAAGAATCAGATGATGATGATGTCATTGAGTTGACAGATTTTGCAGTTAGAGCTGACAGAATAGAAGAAGAAGAAGTTTTAGTACAAGAAATTATGAAAGATGACATACCTATACCAACGGTTGAAAAGCCTGAGGTTACGGTACAAGTGAAAGAAGAAGAGTTGGAGCCATTCCCAGTTGAAAGTTTTATTCCTCCTGTTGTGAAACAAGTAATTGAGTTTGAGTTTATGGAGAGATTTTTTAATGAATATGTCTTAGCGGATGAATCGCAAAGACAACATCAACTGAGGTTCGAAGCTCAAAGAATAGTTCAGAGGGAAATTGATGATATGTTGTGCATTCTGAATGAAGAAGAAGTTAGAAAGAAAAGGAAAAAGGGTTTGGAGCTTACATCGAAGAAATCTGCTGAGTATACAAGAAAAAGAAATAAATTGTCATATCTTGAAGACTATCTTGAGAAGAAGATTTTTTGCAAAAAGCAAGCATCGTGCACATTTCTGAAATTACTTAGAGTTTTGGAGCCGAATATACCTAATCTGGTGAATTATGCAAGTTTTCTTTAGAATAAGGCACAAAGTGCAGAAAAGGTTAGAAGTGAGTTTCCAATAGTTGATCTGATAAAGATTGAAAAGGATAGATTTGTTAAGATCTTTTATCCTACTTTCACGGTTACAATATCTGATGAAAATATGTACACATTCACTGAAGCTGATATGTTTTGGATGAACTTGGTGGATATTGAACATTTTTGTTTGATGAATTGTGTAGAAACAAAAGGAATGAACACTGCAGATTTGCTTTGAGGACCTTGTTTCATTTCATGCATATTAAGCTTGTTCTCATGTCAGTTCAAGATCTTCAAATCAGTGTCGAAAGGGGCATGCGAAAGATAAATGTGACTCCGCCGAATAGGGAAATCAAATTTGCAAGGGAGCTAAAAGAGTTTCAAGTTATTATGGTGAAGCGTCCAGTTGTAATGTACAAAGACAAGAATCAAAAGCTGAGAGTTATGAGGAGCATTGAATTAAACAAGTTTTGTGATGGAACCCTCCAGAAGGTTATGAGTGGGCTGAAAGGAAAATTAGCTGCAGATCAGAAAAGGAAAACTAAAAGAGGAGCCCTCGGTGCTAATGATAAGAAGCTCATGGTAGAATTCATATCAAATATAAAGTGGAGGCTTGCCAACAGAAAAAGTGTTAGGAATTTTGAAATGAAGTTGGGGCTAACAAGATGAAGACTTTGCTTATTTCATCAAAGGGGGAGATTGTTGGAACATTGTTTTGTTGATGAAATAAAAGTCTAGGGTTCAAAGTTTAATTAGTTCAAAGTTGTAAATAGTATAGATATAAACTTTGACTTTGTAATATTGGTGATCCGACATTGTAAATCAGAATATTGTTTTGCACGGAATTTCAGAGAAGGATCTAGGGCTACAGTTAACTTTCATCTCATTTCCATTCTATAATCGATTATGTGATTAATACAATCATTCGGTTAGTTGTTCTTGATCTTGTTCTTTACTGTATGAATTAAATGTTGATTGATATATAGGTTTCACAAATAACTTTTCAGTTATTAAAAATAGCAACAACTTTTCATATCTTTATCAATAACAGTAACATATCAAATAAAACCCACTTTTTTATTTTATTTTTTTTAAGTTTTTCTAAGATTTCATAAAACACCAAAATAAACTCAATTTATGTTTCATATTTTGTTGTGAAATTTTATAATAAATTTTTGTTTTGAATTTAATTTATTATTTATTAATTTAAAGTATTTAATTATATTATTACTATCTTCAATGACCATTTTTTTAATTTTATTAAATATATTTATTTACAATTTTTATTTTTTGGTAACCTTATAAATTTTTGATGTATATATAGAATATTTATTTACAGTTAGATAATATTCAATTATTTGTTCACGATTATATATAATATGAAAGAAAAAAAACATATTACAAAATCATTTCCATTTTCAATTTTTCCAAACGAAAAACTATGAACCAATCTTTTTTTAGTTTTTCGAACAAAATAATATGAACCATTTTGGTTTTTAGTTTTCTCGTTCTAAATGTGTTTTAATTTTTATTTAAGAAACTAAAAATCAAAATGGTTTGCAATATTTTCCAGTCAGAAAAACTATAAACCGCAATTATTCATAGTTTTTTATTGTTAAAAACTAAAAAAATAAATGGGTTGTAATTTTTTCGTTAGCTAAAATAAAAAGCCAAAATTGTCCATAAGTTGTTTTGTTAAAAAAATAAAATATGAATTGATCGTAGTTTTTGTCATTTGGTAAAGCTAAAGAACTGAATAGATCGTAGTAGTATTCGTTTGGAAAGACTAAAAAACTGAATAATTTGTAGTTTTTTAATTTCAAAAAAATATGAACCATACTATTTTTTACTTTTTCCAAAAAAAAAAACATGAACCATTCTGGTTTTTTAATTTTTTCAGTCTAAATGAGTTGTATTTTTTATTTGAAAAACTAAAAATTAAAATGGGTTGTAATATTTTTCATTCTGTAAAACTATAAACCGAAATAATTCATAGTATTTTTCATTGTTAAAAACACAAAAATAAATCGGTTGCAATTATTTTGTTAGAAAAATAAAAAATCAGAATGGTTTAAAGTTTTTTATAAAAAAAATCTAAAACATGGATGGATCCTAGTTTTTGACATTCAGGAAAGCTAAAACCTGAATGGATTATAATCCGTTTCGTTTGGAATTTATTGAAAGCTAAACAATTTGTAGTATTTTAATTACAAATAAAAAGTACTATGAATGAAAAAGTATTACGAACCACTCATTTTTTTTATAAGAATGGGAAAACTATGAATAATTGAGTTTTATAGTTTTTCTGAATTCAAAATATTTTGCAATTCATTTTGATTTTTAGTTTTTTAAATAAAAAAACCACAACCCATTTAGATTTAAAAAACTAAAAAACCAAAATTGTTCATATTATTTTGTTCGGAAAAACTAAAAAAAGAGTAGTTCATAGTTTTTCGTTTGGATAAATTGAAAACTGAAATGATTCTTAGTATTTTTCGTTCATATTATATATATTTGTGAATAAATAATCATATATTATCAAATCGTTATAAATATTCAGAATATCTATAAAAAATTTATAAGGTAACGTAAAAAATAAAAATTATGAATATATATATTTAATTAAATAAAAAAATAATCGCTAAAGATTTTAATAATATAATGAAATAAAATTTAAATAAATAAATAATAATAGAAAAATAAAAACTTAAATTTTATCATAAAATTTCACAATAAAACTTGAAATATAAATTGTGTTTATTTTGTTGTTTATGAAATCTTAGATAACTCGACAAAGTAAAAAAAAATTGGGTTTTAGTTAGAAATGTTATTGTTATTAATAAAAGCTAGTTTATTACCCGCGTATTACGCGGATATTTTTAATATATATATATATATATATATATATATATATATATATATATATATATATATATATATAAAATAAATTAAAAGGTAAAGATATAAATATTATTTTTTAAACAAAACTATATAAATATATATGTGTAACACCCACAATTCTCACACAAATGCCACGTCAATACAATACACAGGTGGTAATAACGCAATCATCTCATAATGCACATGTCACAGGATTAGCGGAAAACACTGATAATTTAAAATTTTTAATACAAAGTTAACACGTCTCAAGTCATATAGCTAACACATTACTGATCAGGTACAAAATACAGACAACAGCTCTAAAGTCTAACAACAGAAATCAACAACACCCTCGACCTCTGAATCACTTCGGCTGCTGCGACTGTGGCTGCGATCCCACGGTATGACTGCCTGAGACACACACAGGACTCGAAAACATAAGCTAGACAGCTCGTGAGTACGCGAGGGTTGGACTCTGCAGGTAAGCACAAATAACATGCACAACACATATATCTCGTCACATATATGCAACTCGATGCATAACACATATTTCTGCTCAAAAGGGGACGCCGTTCCCCAGCTAACAGGCCGCACACAGTAGCGGTTAGCTACTCAATAGGCACAGGAGCGACCTGGCAATATCACTGCCGTATATATACAGCCTCATATCTCGTGACTGGTTTGGGACAGTCAGCCTGCGCGATCACATATCGCGGACACCTGCAATTCAAACACATATAGCACGTATAGGGTAGAGAAGCTCATACCTGCGCGCTATCACAGTCTCATACACATATATATCACAACCACATGGACGACTCGAAAGAATGCACGTGCGTTTGAAAAGAACTCGAGTACTCACCCACTACCCGAAACTTGATTCGAAACCCGGAACTCTCAATGCGGCTCGGCACGCGATCGGCTAGCACCTGTAAACACCACAGATCTCACATTTTAACACAAACTCAATAGCCAAGAAACTCAAATCAAACGTGATTGTCGCAATCAATTAAAACCCGAAACATATTCCCGGACGGATAACCAATCCCCGAAACTCTTTTACGGGACCCCCAACAAGACTCACACCCAAAACAATTTAGTCCAACAATATTTCGAAGGAAATCGACACACTTAACGCCCCAAACCTTCCCAAATGAATCAAACCGGACTTCCCCTGCAGGCCGTGGCTCGCGCCGCTAAGCCCCTGCACCTCGCGCAGCGCACAGTTTCCTCTGCGCGTCGCGCCGCGGCCTTCTGCGCGTCGCGCCGCGACCAACCACATGATCTCAGCTCTGCTCTTCGAACTCCATAGCTGCACTAGGGGTTTTTAACCCCTCCTCACCCGATTTCCAGCAACAAAATACACACAATTCACATACATATATCTCCTAAACTCATAATCAAACTCCTCTACATAACATATACATATCTCAAGGATTTTAGCTACCATAATCATAGAATCTTACCTCAAATCCTTCAAGAACTCTGGGATCTCTAAAGGCTGCAAATGTCCGTGAGGCTTCTGATGCTCGGCTTTCACACGTAGACAAGTCATGCACTCCTCGACATATCGGCCCACATCTCTTTTCATCCCTGGCCACCAATAGAACTCGCGCAGATCTCTATACATTTTGGTGCTCCCGGGGTGAATAGATAACCTCGATCGGTGCGACTCATCTAAAATCAGCTGCCGCAGATTCCCGACTCTCGGAACCCAGACTCGGTCATGAAATGCCCACAAGCCTCTACTATCTCTGCTCAACATCTCAAGCTGCCCGGCAAGACGTTCTCTTTTCACATTCTCGGCCCGCAAACCCTCTAACTGAGCATGCCTCAGACTCTCCACAAGAGTCGATGTAACCTCGAGCCTCGCTGCTCGGGAAACCACTGTCTGACCGCACGCCTTGCGGCTCAACGCATCGGCCACCACATTGGCTCTACCCGGATGATACTGGATCTCGCAGTCATAATCTTTTAATAACTCGAGGCTGCGCCGCTGTCTCATATTCAGCTCCTTCTGACTAAACAGATACTGAAGACTCTTATGATCTGTATATACCACAAACCGCGAACCGTACAGATAATGACGCCATATCTTCAGAGCGAATACTATCGCATCTAACTCAAGGTCATGCACGGTATGACTCTCCTCGTAGGTCTTCAGCTGTCGCGACGCATATGCAATCACCTTGCCTCGCTGCATCAGAACACATCCCAAACCGGTACCTGACGCATCACAGTAGACCACAAAATCCTTTGTACCCTCGGGCAATGCTAACACCGGAGCCTGACATAACCGGGACTTCAGCTCTCTGAAGGCCGACTCCTGCTCATCGGACCACACGAAAGGAACGGACTGCCGTGTCAATCTCGTCAACGGCCTGGCAATCCTCGAAAAGTCTTGAATGAAGCAGCGGTAATACCCGGCTAGGCCCAAAAAGCTGCGGACCTCAGGCACAGTCTTCGGCGGCTCCCAACTCATAACGGCCTCAATCTTTGCCGGATCCACTGAAATACCCTCGGCGCTCACAACATGCCCCAAAAACTGGACCTCGCGCAACCAGAACTCGCACTTGGAGAACTTCGCATAAAGTCGCTCCTCTCGCAGCACAGTCAAAACCCCTCGCAAGTGCTGCTCGTGGTCCTCGGCACTCCTCGTCAGGATGTCGTCGAGAAACACTATCACAAATCGATCCAACATAGATCTACACACCCTGTTCATCAAATCCATGAATGCCGCGGGTGCGTTAGTCAGTCCGAAAGGCATGACTAGGAACTCGTAATGGTCGTATCTCGTCCGAAACGCAGTCTTCGGCACATCCTCATCTCTGACTCTCAGCTGATGATACCCTGATCTCAAATCTATCTTCGAAAAGAAGCTCGAACCCTGCAACTGATCGAACAGATCGTCAATACGTGGAAGCGGATAACGGTTCTTCACCGTCACTTTATTCAACTCTCGATAGTCAATACACATCCGCATAGAACCGTCCTTCTTCTTCACAAATAGCACTGGAGCTCCCCACGGGGACGAACTCGGACGGATAAATCCACGATCAAGCAACTCCTGAAGCTGCGACATCATCTCTCTCATCTCAGTAGGTGCCAACCTATAAGGCGTCTTCGCAATAGGCACCGCTCCAGGGATAAGGTCGATACGGAACTCGACCTGACGATCTGGCGGTAACCCAGGCAACTCCTCTGGGAATACCTCAGGGAACTCTCGAACTACAGGTATATCCGCTAGAGTCTTCTTCTCTAATCTGGCGTCAACAACATAAGCCAGAAAGGTCTCACACCCCTGCGCAACATATCTCTGGGCTCGGGCCATAGACACAATGCCGATCTCACGTCGGCGCCTCTCGCCGTACACAGTCACTATCTCACGGTCTGAAATGGGTATTCGGATCATTTTCTTCGCGCACAGAATATCGGCCTGCCTGGCCGTCATCCAGTCCATACCCACTATCACATCGAAACAGCTAATCTCTATCGGCAGTAGATCGATCGAAAACCGGTGAGCATCTATCTCTAGAACACAATCTCTGTACACCCGACTCACTAAGGCTGTACTACCGTCTACTCTCTCAACAACTAACGGCACAGATAAAACAGTAGGAGGCACAGAAAAATATGCACAGAACACAATAGATACATACGAGCGGTCCCCTCCAGAATCAAATAAAACACGAGCACTAAGCCCGTTCAGGATGTACGTACCAGATACCACATCGGTGGACTCGCGGGCCTCCTCTGCTGTAGCCTGAAATACTCTACCCCTGCCTCTGGGTGCTGACTCACGGCGGCTCGAAGTCGACGGCTCTGCTCTGGCACCGCTGGTACTCGCTCCCTGTACTGCAGGCGGCGCATCCGGACAATCTCTCACAATATGACCTGGCCTCCCACAGCGGAAGCACAGGGAATCTCTCGAAGTACATGTAAATGAAGTGTGGCCATACTGACCACAACGATAACATCTAGGCTGCTCTGACATGCAAGGACCGGAATGGCGACGACGACACCTCGGACAGTCTCTCTCTCCAGCTGAACTGTCTGCTCGGCTCCCTGATGGCTGGGACCCCTGTCCTACGCTGCTCTGACTCTGACTAGGAGCACTATATCGGGAAGTCTGCCCCTGACTCTGACTGGCTGTCCCCGACCCCTGATACTGTCCAGACCTCCTGGACCTACGGTCTCTGCCTCTATCTCTATCTCTACGAAATCCCGAACCCTGCCCCTGAACCTGCTGCTGCTCAGGCTGTCTCTCTCTCTGGGACTCCTGAGGCTCTCGGTAATAGCTACAGGACTGCTCGGACGTCTCTGTCCTCTGTCTCTGGGATGGAGGCTGACCCCTCTGCCTCTCAATCTCTCTCTCTCTAACACGAGCCAACTCCAAGGCTCTCGCAAATGTCGGGGTATCGTGAAGCCCAACGAACTCCCGAATATCAGATCTCAACCCATCGATAAAGGCATCAGCCTTACGAATCTCTGTATCCACGTGTTGGGGCGCAAACTGGGCATACTCATTAAATCTATCCACATACTGTTGAACCGACATATTGCCCTGCTGGAGGTGTAGAAATCGGCGCTCCATTTCCCGGCGCTCATCGCGGGGAATATACTGCAGCTCAAAGATCGCACGAAACTGATCCCACAACATAGCATACGCTGCGGCTGTAGTCATGGACGACTCAATGGACTTCCACCACTGTGAAGCCCCTCCCTTCAGCTGATAAGCTGCATAGCCGACCATATCACGAGGATCGACATGGGCAACTCGGAATGCCGCCTTTATCTCTCTCTCTCCCAAGCCATAGCCGCATCCGGCTCCCCACCGCCTCGGAACTGAGGTGGGGCTCCCGCCATAAAGTCCTTAAAGGACCCACCTCGCGGAGCATAAGAAGAAGATGCCCCAACCCCTGTCTCGACACTGGTCACTGGCGGAGGATCAGATCTCTGTTGCTGCTGCTCTCTCTCTCTATCCCTCTCTCTGTAGAACTCGGTTAACACTGATAACATCTCTGACCGGCGGACATACTCATCTCCCGCTGGTCTCTCTGACCCTGAACCCTCACCATGATCTGCCATAATCACCTGCATATATCACAAAGGTAAGATAACAGACCAACCACCCAGCGTTATACAATAAGCTAGGCCAGTTAATTCCGCTAAACTCAGTCTCAGGGAAGAATCTCACGGATCTGAACACGGTAAGAGCACAAGCATCCACTGATACTCAATACTGAAACCACAAGCTCTGATACCAAGCTGTAACACCCACAATTCTCACTTAAATGCCACGTCAATACAATACACAGGTGGCAATAACGCAATCATCTCATAATGCACATGTCACAGGATTAGCGGAAAACACTGATAATTTAAAACTTTTAATACAAAGTTAACACGTCTCAAGTCACATAGCTAACACATTACTGATCAGGTACAAAATACAGACAACAGCTCTAAAGTCTAACAACAGCAATCAACAACACCCTCGACCTCTGAATCACTTCGGCTGCTGCAACTGTGGCTGCGATCCCACGGTATGACTGCCTGAGACACACACAGGACTCGAAAACATAAGCTGGACAGCTCGTGAGTACGCGAGGGTTAGACTCTGCAGGTAAGCACATATAACATACACAACACATATATCTCGTCACATATATGCAACTCGATGCATAACACATATTTCTGCTCAAAAGGGGACGCCGTTCCCCAGCTAACAGGCCGCACACAGCAGCGGTTAGCTACTCAATAGGCACAGGAGCGACCTGGCAATATCACTGCCGTATATATACAGCCTCATATCTCGTGACTGGTTTGGGACAGTCAGCCTGCGCGATCACATATTGCGGACACCTGCAATTCAAACACATATAGCACGTATAGGGTAGAGAAGCTCATACCTGCGCGCTATCACAGTCTCATACACATATATATCACAACCACATGGACGACTCGAAAGAATGCACGTGCGTTTGAAAAGAACTCGAGTACTCACCGACTACCCGAAACTTGATTCGAAACCCGGAACTCTCAATGCGGCTCGGCACGCGATCGGCTAGCACCTGTAAACACCACAGATCTCACATTTTAACACAAACTCAATAGCCACGCAACTCAAATCAAACGTGATTGTCGCAATCAATTAAAACCCGAAACATATTCCCGGACGGATAACCAATCCCCGAAACTCTTTTACGGGACCCCCAACAAGACTCACACCCAAAACAATTTAGTCCGACAATATTTCGAAGGAAATCGACACACTTAACGCCCCAAACCTTCCCAAATGAATCAAACGGGACTTCCCCTGCAGGCCGCGGCTCGCGCCGCTAAGCCCCTGCACCTCGCGCCGCGCACAATTTCCTCTGCGCGTCGCACCGCGGCCCCCTGCGCGTCGCGCCGCGACCAACTGCCTGATCTCAGCTCTGCTCTTCGAACTCCATAGCTGCACCAGGGGTTTTTAACCCCTCCTCACCCGATTTCCAGCAACAAAATACACACAATTCACATACATATATCTCCTAAACTCAGAATCAAACTCCTCTACATAACATATACATATCTCAAGGATTTTAGCTACCATAATCATAGAATCTTACCTCAAATCCTTCAAGAACTCAAAGGAAGAATAAGAAGATGCTCAAATTCAGCAATTTCCACACCCAAGCTTCTAATTCTGGCTTTCTTCCTTGCTGGAGCTCCACACCAATTCACACACTCACACTTTTAGGGTAAATCTCACAATATGGATAAGGAAGGAGGAGAAAAAAAAGGGTCTAACACATATATACGTCTCTATCATTTATCCGGTTCCGAACCCACTATCCCGGACCCAATATCACTTTTTCACAAATTATATCATTAGGACCCAATTAAAGTCACGATCTCAAGGAGATAATTAATCCGCTAATTAATAGCTCGGAGACACGTATCACTCAATGTTGACACGTTAAATCCACGAAATGGAATTTAATTGGAACACGCAATAATTATTAAAATAAAGAGCCAATAAATTAAATCCACGTACCAGGCTCAAATTAGGGATGTTACAATATGAATAGTAATAATTTGCTTATATTTTTTAAACTTTTATTATATTCTATTATAATTAATAAAATAGTATAGTATTAGATTTTGTTTGAATTGATTTGAATTTAAAAGTAGATTATATTAGATTTGGATAGAATTCAATTAAATTTCTTTATTATTTGTAAAACCCATAAATGTCACTTATCGATTCATAGTGATGACACGTGATTTCACAAGAAAATATTAAAGTTACTCTTTTATTAGTATTTATTATAGATATATAGATTAGCTAGATTATTAAGTTTACTATTTATATCAATTCATATTTTCATTCAGATTTTTTAGAATTGATAATTTCTATAAATTACTTTAAATTTTAAAATCAATACTTTTGTAGAATATTTATGAATGAAAAGATATGAAATATATTAAGGAATAATTGTATCTAATTTGTCAACATTTTATACTTAATATGATTTAACTAAAAAAGTTATGTTATATTAATAAATAAATATTTGTTTTAAGATACACAGTATAAATTATACAAAATTATTACAATTATTATATGCATGTTTCGAATTTTAAAGACAATATATATGTTTTAGTTATTAGCAACCTATTGGTTAATTGCTTTTAATATAATAAATTGAAGTGATAATGTAAGGAAATGAAATAGGAAAGAAAGATAAAAGGTTATTTTATATTTTTTTTTAATTATTGGTTATAATTAGGAAAGAAAGATAAAATGACATAGGTATAATTATTGATTTTAATTAAGGGTATAAGAGACATTTCATAAATAATTATGAGTTGTCATTAATCTGGACCATTGATTTCTTTCCATCCAATGGTCCAGAAACTCCAAGTGGCTTTCTTATTTTATATAGTATAGATATAAAAAGATATTACTATTTTTGAAAACTGAAAAGTTGTTTTTGACCTTCTAAACAGGTTTGCAGCTCACCAATTAATATTATTGATAGAAGTATAAAAAGTTGTTATTATAAACAATAAAAATATAAAAGTCAATGTTATCACTAAAAAAACTGAATCATGTTTTTATTAATGATAAAAATAACAAACATTGTTACTACCGGTCATTTACATTTTTTTTTTACGATAAATAACTTAGGAGGAACAACTTTTATGGAACAAAAGGGCACAACTTCTATGGAACAAAAGGGCCCTTTTTGGTAATTTTACCCACCAAATAATTTGAGAGGGAGAAGAGACACGTGGGCACGGTTTAAGCCGTACAAGAATATATAAGTATTGGGTATGGTGATGCCACGAGGACATATTATATTTGAACGTTATCTTTCCGACTTCAAACCAACCATTTGTCCCCAAAAATCATATCTCATATCCATTTCCTAACCACCTACAAATTTGCCTCATAAAAAAAACGCTCTCTAAATCAAAGGCTATTTCCCCGCTACTGTTTGCTGCATATACACAGACTGCATACAGTACCGTACGTCTTCCTTCTTTTTCATTTATTATATCTTTAATTTTTGGTTAACGGTTTCATAAAATTACATAAATAAAAAGCAGTTTATAATGTTTATTATATAATATGATTCTGTTTCTCTAATTTTTTTAAAAAGACTATTATAAACTTGGTACTCCAACAACTAGTTTTCTGTTTGATGAACAAATTAGATAGTTGGGTATTTTCCTTTTAATATCAATCATTTTACATTTTGAAAAGTGTACGAACTTGAAAAAAAGTTGGTTAAGTAATGGTTAAAATGTTTTATATAAGATGATTTTTATAAAGTATAATGAGTTATATGTGTGAATAGACGAACCAAAAAAAAGGAATTATAGGCTTATAATATAAACCCAGAAAAGAGAGAAAGCATCTATATCTAATTTTGCATTTATGGGTGTGTGTGTGTATATATGTATATTTATTTTTAGGATATTTATTAATTTAACTATTTCTGAAATTTTAGACGTAATATGATAATGTTTTGTAAAAGTTAATAATATCTAATATTACTTTTGAATATTAAAATAGATAAATAATTAAATAATATATTAAAATGCATTATTATGTTTGTGTTGTGGTTTGTTTCTAGCGTTTGGTTTTGTTCATATTGTTTCTTAGTTGTTTATAGATTTATGTTTTGTCATTTTTATCTATATGTTAATATATTCGTTTTATGATACATAATGCCAATTCTTTTTTTTTTTTTCAAAGGAATTTTGGTTCCAAGTTGACTTGATTATTCTTAAATTTTATATAACTTTTTTATGTTTTGATAGTTTAATATAATTATTATACTTTTATTTGATAATGTCACTCATAGGAAAAGATTCAAATTTGTGTCATATTGTTTTATTTTAATTGCATTATATGAATAAACATATGATCAATATAAATCTGTCAAGAAATACAAAAATAACATTTTTGTATATTTTTTGTAAGCATATATTAAAAAACATGATTAAATTGTGTGTTCCAAATTCAATGAAATTATCAGTAGAATGACCTTAAAAATTCTATCACCTAGGTTAGTAATTATGACAGAATTGTCTAAAACGACTAATCGAATTATTACTAAAATCTTTTATCATGAAAAATTGATTTTATTGATGTGCTTTGTACATAGGTGGTGGGGATTAGTGGAACTTTAAATTAGTGATCAATGGATCGATCACATGGTGAATCAAGTACAACTAGTAGTTCAACGGAGTTAATCAACAAATGGATGGCATTTGATAAAGATTCAAATAAAAACAAACCACCAATAGCTAGAGTTACTCCACCTGAAGATGAAATTGACATGGCAAAGATAGTTGAAAGGACATCAGAATGGCCAGGAGCAACTGCAGTAGCAAATTTAATTGGAGATGAGGAGAGAAATAAGAGGAGCTCGTCAGCATCATGGAGGACGTCAGATGATGAGTTTTCATCATATAACCAACCACGAGTTTCGCAGGAGTTAAAAGATGCTTTGTCAACACTTCAACAAACTTTTGTTGTCTCTGATGCCACAAAGCCTGATTGTCCGATCATGTATGCTAGTAGTGGCTTCTTTACCATGACCGGTTATTCTTCAAAAGAAGTTATTGGTAGAAACTGGTAAGTGGATGTTTCTATAAAAATATCAAATTATATTAGACAAACGTGCCAAATCCTATATATATTATAAAGTTTGATATGAAAAGGTTTTCTTGGTTTCACAAAAAAACATCCAAAACCAACTTAATGAATTATCGACCAAAACTCTTGGAACCATAAACTTAGAATTTCTCTTTTAGAAAAAGTGTTTTTCTTTTATGTTTATAATCTACATTTTATTTATAGATGTATTCAAAAATCATCTTTAAATAGTGAAAATTTGATGCTTTTAAGTTAAAAGCATCACCATCTTTCACTTTACAATATAGAAAGCTAACTTCAAACTCTGGGTCACGTTTTGAATGACTTTTAATTGACCTTAGAAGCTAAAACGAATGATTTTTGATCAACTGTATTGAACTTTTTTAAAACTTTTAGAACTAACCATCATCGTTATAAATTTGGAAAGAATCATTTTTTGATTTATATATTTTGTATAATTTATTAAACTGATAATGTTATTTCAAGTAATTTAATGAAATGATGTTTATAGTTTTACAAATAAATGATGTGATGATAAGTTTGTTAAACAATAATTTTGTTATAATATTGGATAGTGTTTGCTTTGGAGGATCGAGAAAGTTTAAATAGAATTTGGATTTAAAAAATAACTTTTAGATCCTAAAATCATGTTTGGGAAAAATAAAAAGAAATTTAAGTTCATTTAAGATTTAAATTTATATTCGAACAATTCATTTAGGTTTGGATTTAAAAAAACTCATACATTTTTGCTTGCTACTGGGATATTCATTATTTATTTTCATGTGTTCTACACTAAATTAATTATACTAGTTTTTAAAATTATTTCGAATTATTTTATTATTTTATAATAGTAAAAATAATAATAACAACAACATTAATAATACTTATTAAACTAGTAAGGGTAAAATGGTCATTTGAAATGGTCAAAAGACGAAAACTGTAACAAAACTTCAACCACAAGGACCGCCCGTGTAATTTTTAAAGTTAACGGACCAAGTCCATAATTTCTAATAAACCACAGAGACGAAATTTGTAACTTACCCTTCCTTTTATATTTAATTATTGGACACCATCTTTATGGCAGTTTGACTGGCAGAATGAAAATGAAAAAATTAACATTTGTTTATAGTGTACTAGTTATTTGTCCATGTATTACATGATATATATATTTATAAAATACTACTTTTAAAAAATACATAAAAAAATAAATTAGTATATTACAACTATAAATTTATAATTAGATGCTAATATTAAAACTCAATAGATAAATTATCTAAACGATATAAACTATGAAATTAAAATACATAATATATGGGTAAATAAAAATTTTATTGACCAGATTAGAAAGTTTATTAACAAAATTTTAACTCTGTATATAGATCTATTAAATGTCTTAATTAATATGTTTTAATTAATATGAAAATAAAATATCTTAAATAATTTATGAAAGATAATTAGAGTTAGTAATTTACTTTCTTTAATATTAGAATGAATATTATGGTAATAAAATTATGCGGGAAAATGAAATTGAGATGTCACGAGAGACTGACATGTGGCAAAATTATTTTGCTTTATTAATATATATAGAATATAGATTTTGATATTTAAATTACAATAAAGAGTTAACAAAAATGTGTTTAAATTCTATTATAAACTATCTTTGAAAGAACTTATCATTCTTAGCTATTCGTAAATAAATTTAAATTTTTAATAGGATTAATATTGAAAAACCACTACAAAATTTTCCCAGTTTCGTGATTAAGTTCCTTAACATTTTCTCTGATTGTTTAAGTTCTTAAACTATTTTTGTCTTATTCAAAAGTATATATTTGACTTGTTTGACCGGTTACCAAACAAGTAACCTTGGTTTTTTCATCCGATTAATATTGGAAAAAACCCACAAATGTTACATATTTTGGCGATTAAGTTTCTAAACTTTTTGTTTTGTCGGTTATGTTTTACCAACTCATCCGGTAGCCAGTAAAAAATATTTAATTTTGAATAAGACAAAAATAGTTTAAGGACTTGAATTTAGAAAATTAATCGTGAAAATGACAAATTAAGATTTCATACAACCCAACCTTCCTATGTTCCTTACCAGAAAAAAGAAAAAAAAAGAAGCAATTGACAAAGATAAAGAAACAGATAAAAAAAGAACTGATTTGTTTTTCTCAGTTTTGGAAGAAAGCCCTGTGAATAAAATCAAACAAATATCTCCGGTATCCTTCATAAAAATTTTTATGGAACACAGTTCTGTATCCATTAATGAGATTGTGAACACAAACCAATCATCAATTAATATATGTAGGATTAAATTACAAATAGTTCAAATTTCATTCTAGATATTATGATTTTAAAATCTTTTCATAGTCTTCCACCCAATCCAAATGTCATGAGATTGATTTGATTCTAAATTGAAACTGCGTTAGCGGAACACCGACGATCCTGGTGTGCCGGCACGGCAGTTCAGCGATTCAATCACATAAACCCCTCGATAATCTCTCATTAACACGAAAGAGCTTACAGATAGCTACAACCCCAAACTTACATAATTTTTAGCAATTTTACAAGCCGATTAAAATTGAGGCGATACTGGTCGTTGGTGCAGCCGGTTTCTACAAGGAAAGGAGACGGACCAGAAGGAGGTGGATAAAATCCGACATGCGGTTAAAACAGGAGGTAGCTACTGCGGCAGGCTCTACAATTACAAGAAAGATGGAACGCCTTTTTGGAATCTACTCACCATCACTCCTATCAAAGATGAAAATGGAAAGACCATTAAATTTATCGGGTAAGTCATCTTCTGCTTTACTTAATTTGTAATACTTTAGATGTATTTACATGATTTCCAACTGTATTTAGTGTATTTTGGTTTTTGTGTTTTGTGCTCACTGTTAATAGATACACTGAATTTGGAAATCAACTAATTTGTATATTTAAATTCGGTTAATTGCATGCAACAATGTTTGGTTGTATATGGATTTATGCAACAAAATGGTTTTGCAACCACTGTTTCTGGAGAGAAAAAAAAGCAATTTCTTATCATTTCTATCATTTTACTATTTTTCTAGAACCATTTTGTTGCATAAATTGGCAGCAATGTTGCAGTTTGCGGTAACAGCAGTCTTCCATCAGAGTGACCCTCTCTGCTTAGACATAAGGCCAGTTACAATGCAAGATTTCGCTGCTTGAAACATGATTGCATAATTCTTATCAAAAACCTATCTGATGGTGCATATTTATGCAATTTACAATTTAATTTCACTGAGGGGGTGATGGGGGTTTTAGGATGTATGTTTTTATTTATGATTTTTAAAACATTTGTATCGTTGTTAAAGTAACTACACACTCAACAATTCATTTTCTTGTGCCAATTTCTTTCCGTTGTTATTTTAGCCCTAACAGAAATCTAGAAAATGCTAATCAGTTTGACCATACACTACAAAAATGACTATTGTGATATTGTATCAAATAAATTATTTTTGCGGCACATTCAAACACCACCCCTACCTTGTAAATTGTACTCCCTTTTGTGGTAATTGCTAGCATTTCCATCTGGGGATCCCACTATTGCTGCACATTTTTATTTATTTATTTTACTTCAGATTTGAAGTTTTGAACTTTGAAGCTATATTTGGTTATTTACATATGTGCACATTGTCATGGTTAGAGTTGTTGGTCATATTGGTTTGGCATGCAAGTTCTTGTATATCGTCACTTCTCATTATTCAAATATATTTTAGGCATTTGAAATGAGTATAAAGGCATATTTCTCTGTTTTGATTAGATGAAGGAATTTTGCTACTATTGAAGGTTAATTTCTACATCTGGCTATTAGTCAAGCGCTTTTACGAGGCTAAGAGGGTGTTTGGTTGTACGTCATTATTATATGAGTGATTAGCAAATACTAATTTTATTTGTCTGACTATTTTGGATAACATAATCTTAGGGAATAGGGAAAAACCTGTAGGGAGTTGTTGGAAGAAATCTGATTATTGAGCTAAATGTGAAATTTCCTAACTGTCCTTAACTTTAATCAACTTATTATTTCATTATGATTTCCCAACTCACAATAGTCACATTGAAATAGACATCCAAATACCCCCTGAGTTTGCATCCAGAATTCCAGACTTTGCAATTATTATGGAACAGAGTTATCGGCTGAATTTTAATATAGTCTTTCATACATTTGTTAGGTACCTTCTAGTTGGCATGCTCCAGGGTCTAGATATCATGCTATGGATATGCTGTCATCAAATTTTTTATTCATGTTCCATGATTTGAGTTGGAATCTTAATCTCAGTTGAAATGGAAGCATTTTTGTATCAAAATATATTTAGGACATGTAATTAATAAATGAAATGAAGTTTGAAAAACATAACCAATTCAGAAATAATTCAAGAATATTGTAAACTTAATGCTGGAATAGACGCACTAGTATTTTTGTGCAGAGTTATTCGTTTAACACATTCTCAAGTTTAGCCCATGATTGGTGTATGTTGCTAGTATAGCCATGTCAAATTCAAATGTATAATAGACTAATTTACAACCAGAAAAAAGATCTTTCTGGAAATTAAATTGTACATAGTTAGTAGTTCGTAGCAAAGGATTGGATATCAAAGTTCCTGCACCACATGAAATGTACATGAAGTGACTATGATAATGTAGCTTTTTAGAGAAGCATTGTGCCGAAATGAAGAACATATTTTTTTTGCTTTCTTTTACATTTTCATTTTGGAATACAAACTTCTATTGTACAGTTACTTCTTTTCCATTTTTGTTCATGTGTGAGTCAATGTAATTATTATCGCTGACAGCACCTGCTCATATTCAACAGAATGCAAGTAGAAGTCAGCAAGTACACTGAAGGTGCAAATGATAAAGAACTGAGGCCGAATGGATTGCCTAAGTCACTAATTCGCTATGATGGTAAGTAGGCCTATGATGCTGTCACTTTCTATACCATGGAATAATATGTTTAAAGAGGCTTCAATTTTCACCATGGCCAGCACGTCAGAAAGAAACAGCACTAGGTTCCATTGTGGAGGTTGTACAGACTGTTGAGCATCCCCGAGCTCACATTCAGTCTAGCAGAACAGAAATCGAGGAGAAGATCATTGATTCCCCGCTTGCTGCATCAGCAGGAAAATTAAACATGAATACACCTGGCAGAGAAACGCCTCTCTCTGATCCTAAAGGAACCCCACTCTTTGATCCTAAAGGAACACCTCTCTTTGATTCTAAAGGAAATTTATCTCGTACAAATTCTGGGAATGAGTCTAATACAAAATCCCGAAAATCAATACGCAGTTCCCTAATGGGGTGAGTCCTTATGTACTTGTTTGTGTCACTTTCTTTCAATTCTGGATTAGTGTTGAATTGTATGTGAACGTTTTTCAATCTACACAGATTAAAGGGAAGGTCTTCGACCCATGAGCCTCAACTAACTGTCGAACCTGAGGAGTTGATGACAAAAGACATAACTCGCACCGATAGCTGGGATCATGCAGAAAGAGTGAGAGACATGCGCCAGGGAATAGACCTAGCTACCACATTGGAACGTATTGAAAAGAACTTTGTGATAACGGATCCAAGGCTTCCTGATAATCCCATTGTAAGAACATAATTAAATGATTCTTTGTTGTTCATATACTTTCTTATTAATTCTTACTTAATAAGATCTATATGCAATAAAATAGTTTTTGAAAGTACCTCCTTTATGAGATGCAGCATAAAACGGAATCTTGAATCTCTACTCAATATGCAGATTTTCGCATCAGATAGCTTCCTTGAATTGACAGAATTTACACGTGAGGAAATTTTGGGAAGAAATTGTCGGTATGAAGCTTGAGCTTTTACCATACTTTATACTCTAAAAATATACTTGTTCCATTCAAAGTTTATTTGTGGAGCTGTAGCATACATGTGTATCACGTCATTAACTGTCTTGAATTCCCTTTTCACAATTTCCCTCTGCTTTCTTCTTCAATGAGGTGATATGTAGTCTTTAAAATATATACTGTACAGATTTCTGCAAGGGCCTGAAACAGACCAGGGAACAGTCGATCAAATACGGGCTGCTATCAGAGAACAAAGGGAAATTACTGTGCAGTTGATTAACTATACGAAGAGTGGTGAGCCATGCCTTAAACATTTCAAACTTCATAGTTTTAAAACTGTGGTGCTACATTATTGGATCCATGTGATTGATTTGTTTTCCTTTATGAATTAAATTTGTTGCAGGGAAGAAATTCTGGAATTTATTCCACTTGCAACCTATGCGTGACCAAAAGGTAAAGTACAAAAGTATATTCTTAACTACATACAAAATACAAGATGAATATGGGGTTGCATTTATTTGAATCAATCTAATTTGTTCCACCTTTAGGGAGAGCTTCAATACTTTATCGGTGTCCAACTAGATGGAAGTGGTCATGTGGAACCCCTAAGGAATCGTCTTTCAGACACGACTGAGAAACAAAGTGCTAAGTTGGTACATATTTGTTGCCTTCTTTGAGATATTATTGCTTCTTGTTGGTATCACTTAGGGCTGTAAACGAATTAAGTGACATTTAAATTTACCCGAAAAAATAAACAGCCACATTGTTGTGTTTTTGTTCATTCATTAAGAAAATGGCTTGTTCATGTTTGGTTATGTTCTTTCAATAACATGATAATCAAATAACAAATGAACGGTCATTGAACACAAACGAACGAACACATTCAAACAAGGAGATGGATGTTTGGAATGGAAGAGCAATGTGTCGATGTGAGAGAGTAGTGGATGATCTACGGTTTTGTTTTTTGTTAAATTTTTTTTTTTTGGGGGGGGGGGGGGGGTGGGGGGGAATGGTTTTATGTTTTTATATGCCCTTTTTAAATATATGTTTTTCATTTTTGTTGTAAATCATTATATGTCAATTGATTTCTCGTCATTTTTACAAGAATTAAAAACAATTGATTTCTTGTAATTTTATTAAAAACTAACAAACGAACATATTATCGAATATTAACGAACATAAATGAACAAATGTGGCATGTGTTCTCTGGTTCCTTCCTTTAGTAAAACTAAAATAAAATCTTGTTCGTGTTTGTTTAATAAAGGGAAAATGGCACCAAATAGCTATGTACTTTTGTGTTTGCATACATTAATGTAGTGTACTTTTTTTGTGTGTACATTAATGTAGTTAACTTAAAAGTGTTTCAATTGTAATTGGGTGACTTGATGACCGGTAACATGAGGTCACTCAACTACCTAATTGAAACACTTTTCAAAAGTTTGACTACCAAATATGCACAAAAGAATAAGTACACTACATAAATGTGTACAAAAAGAAAGCTTGACTAATCATGGTAACCTGTAGTACCGGTCATCAGATCACACAACTACCTAATTGAAACACTTTTAAAAGTTTGACCACCAAATGTGCACAAATGAAAGTACACTACATAAATGTAAATAAATTTAAAAGTATATAGCTATTTGGTGCCATTATCCCTTTAATAAATAAACGAACATAAATAAATATCCTATCGAATGGTTCACCAACTATTGGGTTTGTTCACAGCCCGAGTATAATTCACCTGTTGTAGGTAGATTTTATTTTTTAAATGTTTTAATATTTATAATTATTATACTTTTATATGATAAGGACAATCATAGGAAAAGATTCAAAGTTGTGTTATATTCTTTTATTTAATTGCATTATTTGTATAAACATATGATCAAAGAATATATGTGTGTGTGCATAGACATGTATAAGACAACATTATAAGACTTTTTATCAAAAGGAGCAACATCAAAATTCAAAAACTAAATCTTGTGGATGGTAAAAAAAGTCATGTGAATGGTGTGAATGATCATTCACATAAATATGTATAACCATTCACATAATTTTTAAAGACACAGAAAGTGTGAATGTTTGTGAAATTCATATATCATGTTTATAACGTTAACTTAAACATGTTTATAAAAAAAATAATTTTTTTTTTCTTTTTAAGGATGGTACCTTCGGGTGCACTTGATTTCAAGAGGGACTTTGTTGAACCTGACTCTCTTTCTCTCTCTGTGTGTGTGTGTATATATATATATAGCTTTCTAGAAATACAAAAATAATAGAATCTATATTTTTTGTAAGCATATAAAAAAAACACGATTAAATTGTGTGTTTCAAAATTCAATGAATGCATCGGTAGAATGTCCGTAAAAATTCGATCACTTATAAAATAAAACATATGATGTTAAATTTTTTTTTTTGACGAAGGTTAGTAATAATGACAGAATTGTCCAAAACGACTACATGAATTATTACTAGAATCTTTTATTATAAAAAGTTGATATTATTGATGTGTTTTGTATTTAGGTGGTAGGGATTAGTGGAACTTTAAATTAGTGATCAATGGAACAATCACATGGTGAATCAAGTGCAAGTAGTAGTACAACGCAGTTGATCAACAAATGGCTTAGTCGAACATTCACGAACATAAATGAACAAATGTGGCATGCGTTCTCTTGTTCCTTCATTTAGTAAAACTAAAATAAAATCTTGTTCATGTTTGTTTGTTAAATAAATAAACGAACATAAATAAATTTCCTATTGAATGGTTCACTAACTATTGGGTTTGTTTACAGCCCGAGTATAACTCACCTGTTGTAGGTAGAAATTATCAGAATTAAATGATGAGAATAAGTCATTATCATCTAAGTAGTGACTTCTCAGGCTTCCTCGTCAAGTAAAAATTTATTCTCTTTTACCAGGTAAAAGCGACTGCAGAAAATGTTGATGAAGCTGTTCGAGAACTTCCTGATGCCAACTTGGTAAGGTACTCGTCTTTCCTTAGTATACTACTCGCAAATTTTTTTTTTGTTTTTATTGGCTCTACATATATGATTGCGAAATTTTACATTTTTGAAAAAGTTAGACTAATGCAAACAAGGTACAGAATATACACACTTAAAACTTAAAATTGACTTTATTTGAAGATGTGCAACATCCTTTAATTAAAAAAATCTCCATATGGTTATACGTGAACCAAAGAATGCAATGAATCTAATTTTTTTTTTTGATTAGCTTCTTAGATGTCAATTCTGGCTGATTGATCGACTGTTTGTTCAAGCAATTAATACTTTGGCCTTTGGGATGTTTTGTGGTGAACTGATTTCAGATCTTATAATTATAAACACTATACTAAAGCGAGTTGTGGTGATTTCCTTCTCAATATGAAAATGTATATCTAAATTCTATCTGTTGAGCGAATTGTTATAACTTTAAAGGAGTATGTAAGTTGCAAATTTCTCATTTCCTATGCAGTTATCGCGGTCGAAAATCAAATAGCGGTCAAGGACTGCTATTTGCTATAGTGGTTACCGCGATGATATAGCGGTGAATATATATATATATATATATATATATATATATATATATATATATATATATATATACATACTAAAATCATAAAAGGTTAAATAGAAAAACATAAAATGCATATATAAAATTAAGATCATAACTCAAAAGGTTGAACTGTTGAAAAGGTTATATAATATATATATACACACACACACATATTAAAATCATAAAAAACTATTTCTTTGTGGGTCAGCCCATTGAAGAATTAAACCATTAATAGGAGTCTTGAATTTGGAGTTGAATTGTTGAAATCGATTGTGTGAGTGTGTCATTCATATGGGACTGGAGCGTGAGTGTGTCGTGCATATGGGACTGGAGCGTAGGGCATAAAAACAAATATTGGGTTGACTAAAACAAGTTGGGCTATGATAATTCTTCAATGGGCCGACCCACAAGAAATAGCGCTATTTCCATCGCTATTATGCATCAAAAAGCGTCCTAATTGCGGTAAATAGCACCACTATTAGTGGAACCGCTATTTGAAAACGCTATTTAAAAAACCACCGCTATCACTGCACAGCTCATTTCCAAGTATAGTGTAAAAATTACCATGTCATCTTTCTGTTATTAATTTATATATATAAACACGGGTTCATATGCCAACCAGAAAAAGCTATGTGAACAAGGCAAAAGTTTTCCATCACAGTTACAAAAATTGCATCATGTGAAGTGATAACTATGGTGATAAAATAATTTTGGCATCATGTGATTCAAAAATTATGATTATGATGCACAAATTATGCAAAGAATTATACTTGTTGATGCAAAAATTTTCTTGTGATACAGTGTTTCACCTATTCACATGTTTTTGGTTTTTTCCGACACATGTTTTTGACTAATGAAACTTTTATCCCTCTTCAGAGGCCAGAGGACTTGTGGGCTATCCACTCTCAGCCTGTCTTTCCCAGGCCACACAAGAAGTACAATTCTTCATGGAAAGCAATTCAAAAGGTAATAGTTCTTGAAGCTGGGGCCACTTTTTTCTTGATAAGTTTCTTATATGTCAATTATGAGCTATACTCACATCATTCATTGTCAGTTAATTTTATTTATGTCAATGTTCTGGTCTTTTTGTATTAATGAAACGATATATATGTGTCAGAGCTTGCTCTACAAGACCTAGTCACTAACCCTAATATACTGGACCTCTAAACTCTAATCTACATCATTAGTGCTATTTAATATGATATGCTTCTGTAAAAGATTAGAGATTTCTGTTTGTTAGTTGTTGGGTTATGCACCATTATATTGTTGACAATCTTCTCCTCCGCTCTGGCTTTGTAGATCACTGCAAGTGGTGAAGTAATTGGACTTGATCATTTTAAGCCTATCAGGCCTTTGGGAAGCGGAGATACGGGCAGGTGCATATAACTCATTTCTATGTTATATATTGTTAACATTGAGCTAATTGTCATTATATCTTAGGTGTGTATACTGTATAATCAATTATTGCTATTTCTAGTCTCGTTGCAAAACAAGAAATTAGAAGGAAACTAGCACGAGGGTTTGAATACGAGAGAACCTTACCCAATCCAACCAGTGACCAGACATGTAAACCCTGTTCTCAAAGGACAGCCAACATCAAATCTATTCACAAATAGGGGCTGGTGGCACTAATGAGTTGAAGTCTGCAGGAGTAGGACTCTAACCTCAATCACTAGTCTAAACCAACCCCATAGGGTTGGTGCTTGCCCCTTTTGGTGTGCCTATGATTGTTATTATTGTTTAGCCAGAGCATTTCTTAATTGAACTAGAGTAGTATATTCTTATTACTGTTTAATAGTTCATTGTTATGCTGGTTGTAGTGTTCATTTGGTTGAACTGAAAGGTACCGGTGAACTTTTTGCTATGAAGGCAATGGATAAATCAGTTATGTTGAACCGCAACAAGGTCTGATCATAAAACTTTTTCAATTTTAGTTTAACTTAAAATGTTCTATTGATTCTTAAACTTGATTGTGGTCATGTAAATTGCAGGTTCACCGTGCTTGCATTGAAAGGGAGATAATCGCTCTACTGGATCACCCTTTCCTTCCAACACTGTACACATCTTTTCAGGTTTTTTTCCTCTTTGGAAACTATAAATGCTTAGTGTTTTATATAAAACAGACAGGGATATCTTGTACTTGCTATAGTAAGTCTGGTTGGAAAAAACTAATTTCTTTTATATTTTCGCTAGAAAGTTTATTGTAATAAATTGTATATCATTGTTAATGTGATCCTAGATCATGTTATGCCTTGGTATTTTGTTTTGTTCATTATTGATGAGATTTTATGTATGTTTAGTATTGATTATTTTTCATGTCTTAAACATCAATCTCTTCAATAGACAACATTAGCAACATACTTCTCTAGGGTCAATGTTATAGAATAGTGATGCCGCGTAGCAAATGGAAAATAGATTAATCTTTTGATTCAAAGAATTCCAGATTAATCCCTACTAAAAGTTTGTTGATTCCGTAGAATGTCAAACAATTAGGCTTCAAACAACCGATTTGAACTCGGAAATTTGGAAAGTGAAAAATTTTCTTGATTGATAATCTGCTTTCTTGCAATACTTCAACATAGCTTAAATAGAAACGGGAAACTAAAAACCCAACGGGTCGACCCAGGAAACCAAAATAAAAACCCAAAAAGCTGACAAAAATCATTAAAAAGCCCATAACTCTCATTCCGGGTCGAATTTGGGCCAAACGGTTGGGCAGTTTGTCACTGCGTGGAGCTCGAGCCAACGGTCATCTGGATACCTGACGGGCCCCAAACGGAGACCCGAGTCAAAAGTTAGGGCCTTTTCCGTTTAGCCCCTTTTATTACGGACCCTGTCTTGGGCCTCCAGAAACAGGATAGCCCGATCGTCGACACTTGGGCCTGCATCAAATAGCAACATACCTTTTAGTCCCCTCGGCATAATAATAATGACCAGAGAGGGAAAGTTTTTCGAAATTTAATAACCAGGGTGATAGTTCTTTTGAAGTTTATGGACCATGGTGGAACAATTTTAGATGTCTAATGACTCAGGGGCTACAACAAGATAATATGTAGCAATAACTCACATGTTTGTAGATATGAGTACTTAACGTGAAAACAATAATAAAATATACAGATATTTCCTTAATGTATGGATCCACATTCTTTGGCATACACGATTTAAGTTTTCTTCAAAATTTCTAATTAGACTGGATCATAACTATGCTACAGTATTGACGTCTCTTTTTCCTCAGACTGCCACACATGTTTGCTTGATAACAGACTTTTGCCCGGGAGGGGAATTATTTGCTCTGCTTGACAAACAACCACTGAAATTGTTCAAAGAAGAATCTGCAAGGTACTTCCTGGAGTACCAATACCGATTGACGGTTAAAGCTACACTTTCCTTATTTCCTTTACAAGACATGAAGGATGTACATAGAAGTTATCTGATGTGTAGCATAGTTGTAAGATCAGATATCATGAATACAAAGATCATGAGGGAAGGAAAAAAAATCAAATAAGGCCTCTGTCACATAATTAATCCAAGATTTTCGATATTCCCATACAACGAAACCTACTTTTTAAATCTTCTAAGCTAAAGTGGAAAAAAAATGTTTTTTATTCTTATCCTAGTATGAATTAATCTGAATTTATTTCAAAGGAAAAAATATGCTGAAAATTTGAAATATTCTCTCTATTGAATGTGACTATGCATTGCATGTGTGCTTTTAGTGAAATCCTAAATTTCATGTGATTATATGATTGGTTACTCGCTCTTACACACTAGTATGAATTAATTTAAATGTGTTTCAAAGGAAAAAACATGCTGGAAATTTGAAATTGTCTCCCTATTGAACGTGATTATGCGTTGCATGTGTGCTTTTAGTGAAATCCTGAATTTAAATCCTTCTTTCATGTGATTATATGATTGATTACTCGCTCTTATGCATACCCCTCTCATTAATTTCTATCTGTAGGTTCTATGCAGCTGAGGTTGTAATTGGCTTAGAATATCTCCATTGTCTAGGTATGCCGTTTGTCCATTGTCGTAAGAGACTAATACTACTTCACTTGTAAATTTCTGGTTTTTTTTTTTGTCAAACTGGAATAATATATTAATGATCATTACCTATATAGTTTATAATCTAGGATCCTAGTCAGTTAATTAAAAGTTTTTTCTGCATCAAATCATTTGTGCCTATTTTCAAGTTTCTACTGAGGTCAAGAAGTTCTTGAATTAAGTTATTGTCCTTAATTTGCAGGGATCATATATAGGGACTTGAAACCGGAGAACATACTACTTCAAACAAATGGGCATGTTGTCTTGAGTGACTTTGATCTATCATTTAGGACACAATGTAAACCCCAAGTATGTCTTTTTCTGTCTATATATTTTGCGCTATAAGCCAATAATTCATATTATGGTCAATTAATATTCAGGTGGTGGTTTCGGCCTATTCAAGTAAATGGGCCGACCGATCCGACATTTAAAAAAACCAACTATAAACACACACACACACACACATATACATATATATATATATATATATATATATATATATATATATATATATATATATATGTGTGTGTGTGTGTGTGTGTGTGTGTGTGTGTGTGTGTGTGTGGGTGAAAAACCTTTAAAACTTGTTTATTAAGAAATTGATTATGGCTGTTGTGGCTCGTTGGGTGGAAATCGCTACAATATGTAGTACACGTATACGACAACTTTGCTAGACCTTGAATCCTTGATACTTCCACTTTCTATAGAAACATCTCCTATACATGAAATATGCATTTAAGAATTGGTATCTTATTAAATTGTTGATTCTTGTCTACTTATGTTTCTATTAATTTCAGGTCATAAAGCATGCTCAGCCTAAAAAAAGAAGGTCTAGAAGCCAACCACCACCAACATTTGTCGCAGAACCATCTACGCAATCAAATTCCTTCGTTGGGACAGAAGAATACATTGCTCCGGTATGACAGACCTTTTTGCATCCAACTTGGATTTATAACCTGTGTTTTTTAAAAGTAATTTATTCATAATGAACTGAATATTTTCTCCAACTGGTTACTACTTCTTTCAAAACTAAATTTCCACAGTAAAAAGAACATAATTTTAGGAATGTATAATGATTACAACTTTTGGTAAACTAAATGACAATACCCATAATTTATTTGACATACCAAGTGCCTTGCCCCTGGGAAAAGTAAAATTATTCGGGCCATGCAGTTAAGGGTATAACTGGCTTTTTTTATGAAGGGGCACTTAATTTGGGACAAACTAAAATAGAAATGTGGCTTTTTTTTTGGAACGGAGGGAGTATTAGCTAGCCATTAGTTTACTTAGTTCTATGGAATGCCTTGAATTATGCTTAATGTATGGCCCTAAGTAGTCTTATACGAGGTAATTTGAAACTATTTTCTTAAGAAGATTGAGTAACTGCAACATTTCAATGACCCATAGGAACTGACGGTTGAGGGTTCTTAGCTATGTGTCTATGTCCTGTTAGTGTAAAAGAACTAAATGAACAATTTGCCCTTGACTTGATGTAGTTAGTCCATGCAAAGGTGTCACTTAATGTGAGGGAAGTAAAAATGTGCGGTGTTTTGAGTTTTTTGGATGAATTTATTGCCTTTTAGGGACTTCTCTACATCCAAAAAGGTTTAGGGACTTAAGTACTTAATTGCAAAAATGGAAAATTTACGATGGGTTTTTCTAACAACCCTTTTTTATGATATCATGAGATCTTTTACTTTTGAGTTTTGATGCAAACTTAGAACACCATCTGGCAATGAAATGCATAAAACTGCATGAATTTTCATTTTAGATTTCATACAACTTTAGGGGTTCTTAAATATGACGTTATTTCAGGAAATCATAACAGGAGCTGGCCACAGCAGTGCTATTGATTGGTGGGCTGTCGGTAAGTGCATTAGTTTCTATGCACTTTGAATCTCTAATCATTTTAAATAGGTTCAATTGTGATAATATCTACCTACTTTGTTAAATTTACGATTATAGCAACCTACTCATATTTTTACCAATAATAGCAATATACTTTATAATTTTTCACTATAACAATCTACTTTAAATCTACCAATCATAGAAATCTACTTTTTTATTTTTTCTCGATTATAGCAAGTAGTCGATTACGTATATGGCATGTCGGTTTTGGTGACATGGAATATTAATTGGTGAAGTTATCCACGACTCCACATCATAAAAGGAACCCGATGATAACCCCTTGTATTCATCTACGTGTGATTAATGTGGATAACTTTGCCAAAATTATATTCTATGTCATATAAAATTTACATGTTATCTGTAGGTAACTGACTAGTTACTATAATCGTGAAAGAACAGAAAATAAATTGCTATAATCGGTAAAAATCAAGTTGCTATAATTATGAAAAAACAGAAAGTAGATTTTTATTATCTTAAAACTGAAAGTAGATTGCTATAATCGTGATTTGGCAATGTAGCTTACTAATTGTCGCCATCAGCCCTTTAGTTATTGTAGTATACATTCTTTCTTCCATGGCAACAATTATTGGTTTTGAAACATTGCTTTTTGTTTTTCAATATGCTAAAGCAATCTATTGATAATGTTGATTTGGTAAGTATCTAACTGTGGTCAGATTGGACATTTTGGGTATCTGATTATAATCAGATTTGCTAGATGTTAAGGTTTATTTTTTACTTTTTGGGAAATTATGTTTAGCTAGTTCTTGGATAATCTAGAACTAGCAGTGTACTCCTGCTGTCATGAGTTGCTCTGGAATAATTATTATAAATAGTAAGCAGACAGTAGTTCTTTGTAAAAATGAAGATATATATCAACAGATAAACATAAATCATATAAATTTTCAGGTTAACAAAATATTGTCTAAAACAAAAAATCAAATATTTGTAAACATGCTTTTGTAATATAAACAATCAAGAATCTTTTGTAACCCCACTCAAATTTATTGCATACGAATAATATACAACTCAAATTCTATTTAAAACGGTTTAAATTCAATATTATCAAAATCCAACGATTGAGAATTTTTCCACCATCATTTCTCTCTCTCTCTCTCTCTCTCTCTCTTCAATTAGCATGGTAGTATATATTTATGGTTAAATAATTAGTTTACTAGTTTTTCTTTCTTTTTACAATTGTTCTTCTGCATATGAATACAAAATGGCCAGGGTTAATATTGAAAAAAACCCATCATGTTTTCCCTTTTTTATTAGTTTAATCCCTCAATATTATTTTTATATCATTTGACATTTTAGTTCTTAGGTCTTTTTTTCTTATAGAAACTGTGAATTTTATTACCGATGACGTGAACATCAGGTTATAAAGTGACTTCATATTTTAGTTTAAGGTTTATGTTAAATAAACCCATCATGTTTTCAGTATTTTAATATACTAAAATGTTAAAATGATACGTTAAATGTTAAAATGTTTTCAGTATTTTATCATACTTAAATTTTCATTTATACATTAATTGTTAAATGATTTATTAAAACATGATACAAGTATACAACTGATTGCTTGGTGATGTGTATTAGACAGATAATTAATATTTGTATTATAGGAGGATACAAAGTGTAAATATCTTGTTTATATATACCATTGTAATCTGCTCCTTCATCATCAATACAAACTACAATTATCAAGTGTAACTTGGTATCAGAGCCAGGTTAGGATCACTAACCCTAGCCGGACAACCAGGCTGCCATACAACAGCAGCCACCAGCCCCTCCTCTGACATCGAAACACCCACCACCAGCCACCTGCGCTTCCCACCCTTCTGCAAACCTACATCTCCACCCTCCTGCGCCTCCACCCACCTGTGCCTCCATTCCCCATTCTGCAGCCATCGCTAAAACCCTAACCCAACCAATCACTCTTCTGATCAAAACCTAAGCTGGTACCAATCACCCTTATCAAACACATTCTGCTGATCAGACCCCTAACCCCTGTTCTGCGCTTTTCTTTACAACCTGATCAACAGCCATGGCTCTGATCGCTGCTTTTACCCCAGCCGAGAAAACCTCTCACAATTCCCATAAGTTCGCATTTACCTTATCCCCCACCAATTATGGTTTCTGGAAATCCATGATCCAGCCTTTTCTTATAACAAACAACTTGATTGGATATGTTGATGACACAATTCCATGTCCCCCTCCTACTCCATCTTTAGACAAATCCGCACCTCCTATGACACAACCAAACCCCAATTATTCTACTTGGGTGTCTAATGATGCCCACATTCGGATGCTGATCATATCTACTGTTTCAGAAGCTTCATTTCAGCATGTTCAAGGCGCTACATAAAGGGATCTTTCGCTCTCTCTTGAACGTGCCTATGCACCACATAGGTCTTCTAGGGAATATACCCTTAAAACGCAGCTGCTCAAGATTGAGATGAAGGGTGATGAAACCACATGAGCATACCTCACTCGGGCGAAAGAATATGCTGATGCTCTTATATCGGTGAATGTATCAAAGAAAAGGACTTGGTGATGCTGGTTTTAACAGGACTTCGGGATGAGTACAATGGCCTGAAATCCACGATCCTTGCTCGGCAGATTCCCACTGCTTTCACCGAACTACATGGTCTTCTATCTGATCACGATTATATGATTAAGAAGTCTGCTCGCTCAAGCCTTTGCTGCCGCCGCTTGTAGTCGTCATTGTTGGGAAAACTCTCTAAAAACAATCACAGGATTTACCGTAACTAATCTTTTATTATAAACAATCTTTGAAATCACACATTACAATCTTTACAATACAATCTATATATACTAGACGAAAGGGTGCGAGTGAACCGACACAATGGTTCGTGGTACCCTTTCATGAACGGTTGCGACTTTTACGAATAGTTGCAACTCTTCAAGTTTACTACATGCTATTCTAGGCCCTTATACTTTAGATAATTACATATTAAACTCTAAACTATTACATAATCAAGATTAAACTAACATTCTCCCCCTTAATCTTGATTGTTCTTCAGTCTTCAATCTTCTGTTCTTCTGTTTGTCTTCAACACTTGCATCTTCTTGCTCATGTAATCTCAATCTTGCAACACTTGCATCTTCTTGCTTGTGCAATCTCAATCTTGTTAGGTTCTCTAACTGTCTCTGCATTTGTGTCTCAAATGCTGCATCTGTGTCTCAAATGCGGTCTCTCTATCTGTATTTGATTTTGCTGAATCAAATCTTCGGTTTCTCTAACCTACTTTAAGAAAAATGATCTTCTCTCGATCAATTCTTCTTTGAATCTCTACTTTTAAGAAAAACGATCTACTCTTGATCGGTTTTTCTTTGATTGATCATCTCTACTTTCGATCAATCATACTCTCTTTGGTCTATTCTCGACCTTGTCTCCTCTCTCTCTCTCTCTCTCTCTCTCTCTCTCTCTCTCTCTCTCTCTCTTTCTCTCTCTCTCTCTCTTCTTTCTTTCTTGTTATTGATCTAATCTTGATCAATAACCATCAGTAACGTTGGTTCTAAGTCTTCTTCAATGAGGTTTGAGACTTCTATTCTATGATCTGGTTCTGAACAATTCTTAGCGTAGTGTCCAAATTTGTGACAATTGTAGCATTCTATCTCTCTAGTATCTCTTCGTTGGTAACTTTGATTTCCAGGGTTTCTTCCTCCTTTATCATGACTATCTTTACTTCTGTTATCTCTTGCGAATCTTCCTTGGCCTCTTCCTTGTGTCTGATTTCTTCCTCCTCGTCTATTGTTGTGTTCATAACTTCTGTCATTTCCTTGATGTGTGAACAACAACTTCTCACTATAATATTCCTGACTACTTTTTCTAAACTTAATCCTTTCTTCGTAAGTCTTAAGTTTTCCGATAATTTCTTCTAACTTAACTGTCTTAAGGTCTGCAATCATCTCAATAGTTGCTACTACTGGTATAAATCTATCTGGTACTGAATTAAGTAACTTCCGTACTTTTGTTTGCTCATCAAATGTTATTCCACATGTTGCAGCCTTCGAAATAATACTCATTAACTTTCCTGCGAATGTATCTATCGTCTCATCTTCTTTCATCACTAATTTTTCGAACTCTGATTTTAGTTGTTGCAAGTGTGCTTGTTATACATCTTCTGTGCCAATAAATCTTGATTTTAACGAATCCCAAATTTCTTTTGCTGTTTCACATCCCGCAACTTGCATTTGCAAATCTTCTGGTAACCCTTGAAATAGGTATGCTGATGCTGAACTATCCTTTTTTACATCAATCTCATTTGATGTATCTGTTTCTTCTATCAAATCCCAAACTCCATTTGCCACTAATATTTTCTTCATTCTTAATGCCCATAATGTATAATTCGTATTTTTCAAAATTGGACATTGATACGATGATAATGTTGTGACAACAACATTATTTTTATCTCCTGACATCCTATTTTAATTTGATTTTCTCTTAAACTCAAAAATAAATCTAAAAAATAATTTAACTTAATTTTTATATCTAACAATTATTTCTCAAATAATTTAATCTTTTCTAACTAAAATTATAATGGCAAATTTCAAACTTTAATTTATTTCTAATAAATTAAAATCTAAACTTCTAAAATAATTATATAATATATATAAACAGAATATATATATTAAAAATTAAAACTGGAAAAGAAAAACCTGTTTTCTTTACTTTGGGCTCCTCTGTTGGGCTCCTTCTTTTCTCCCTTATCTGGGCTTCTTCTAATCAAACTGCTTGGGCTTCTCTCCCTTTCCTTTTTTTTTTGGGCGTGTTTCACTAGAAATATAACTTGGCCTCTGGCCCTCTGCTACGTGCTCTTTGAACCGGTGCAACTGTACTGAGACGCCTCCTTCTTCTTCAACGGTTTGCTTCCCAAACAGCGTGTCTATCTTCCTTGAACCGATACTATGTCTTTTCCTAATCAGGCTTCCTGAAGCCTCTGTTGAATCGGTGCTACCCCTTTTAATCGTTGCCTTCGTTTTTTCAACCGGTTCTTGCTTTTCCTTTTTGAATCGATGCGATGGCTTGATTAATTGGTGTAAGCCTAGTCTGAATCGATGGTTCGCTGAAACTGAAAACCCTTCTGATGCCTAATCCTAATCGGCGCCTATGTACTACTGGTTATGGTTTCTTCTGATTTTTCGTTCGATGCGTGTACTGGAACCCTAATCGTTGCCTCTAATGATGGCGGCGTTCGGTGGTTCTGGTGGTTTGTGGCGGCTGTTGGTTACGGGTTTCTGTTTGTGGGTTCACTCCTACGGCGGTGGCACTTTTTCTGTGGATTTTTCTGCGGTGGCTTCTTCAAAATCAGGTTATATCTTTCTGATTTTGGCTTCTATTGCTTTCGGTATGAGGTTTATACGTACTGGTATATCCCTTTGACTGATTTCTAGGGTTTGCTATATCTAATTCTATGAATTGCGATGGGGCTTACTGATTTCTGAAAACTTGTTGCTTGAATTTTGCCTTCGGTTCTTGTGGGTTGTCAAACTGTGATGAGAAATTTCTGATTTCTCTAATTGAATCTTTTCTAGATTCCTCGTCTCTTGAAATCAAACTGATTTCTCTGTTTTGGTGCCGATTGGTAGTAGAATGCTTCTGTGTTCTTCTGCCCCGTGTATCTATGGCAATCTCTTTTGCCAATTTCCTTAAACGGCGATGCTCTCATCGCCGGGTGTATTTCTTCGACTGTTTCTCTCGGTAAATGATGAGATTTCAGGATCTATTGACCTTGCTCTGATACCAATGTTGGGAAAACTCTCTAAAAACAATCACAGGATTTACCGTAACTAATCTTTTATTATAAACAATCTTTGAAATCACACATTACAATCTTTACAATACAATCTATATATACTAGACGAAAGGGTGCGAGTGAACCGACACAATGGTTCGTGGTACCCTTTCATGAACGGTTGCGACTTTTACGAATAGTTGCAACTCTTCAAGTTTACTACATGCTATTCTAGGCCCTTATACTTTAGATAATTACATATTAAACTCTAAACTATTACATAATCAAGATTAAACTAACAGTCATGCCTCTACTACCACCACTCCACCACCTAACACACTGCAGGCCCTTCAACAACTTGGCTTTCAGCTCCAGCCCTACAGCAGCCACCTTCTCAAGCTTTCTTTGTCTCTCGTTCACAAAACACTCAAGGACATGGCTCATAGAATTGTAGTGGATGAGGCTCCTTCCACAATTCGCAGCCTGGGGGAAACTGAAACCAGTTCAGTTGGGCATCCAACCAAAACACAGTCCACGGCAGATGTGGAATTGGACATGTGCCTTTTCAGTGCCCCAACCGTGATCCTACAACCATCATTCAGCCGAGGCAACAGCAGCCCTCGTCAAATTTTGCCGACTATCGCTCACAACAATCTGATATGAATCGAATCGAAATATCAGATTACTACTCAAAATCAATTGCAATTGAATGCTTAAATAAAAACCTGGTATTCGAGATCCAGTAATCTCCAAACAATACGTAAAGAAAACAAAAAAAAAACCCTCCTCCCTATGGAGGCCAGCCCTAGAATAAATAGTCATCACCTACCAAAAATACGTTCCCCCTTAACAAATAAAACATAAATAATTAAAATATAAAATAGAAAGTATCCTCTAGACCCCCTGCCCCTGATTTGGTCCCCCCCCTTTCCGATTCTGCCTCCGATACACCTTACCCCAGTGACCTGGGGTCGTATCATCACCCCTGCCCCGAAAACTCACCTTGTCCTCAAGGTGAAATTGAGGAAACTGCTGCTGCACTAGCTCAAAGGGCTCCCATGTCGCTTCGGTCACCGGCAAACCATTCCACTGAATAAGGACCTCACGTTTGTCATTGACAGCACGCGTACCCAACACCGTCACAGGCTGGAACAGACCCAAGGATCCTTCGGTCAGTCCTTCAGGTAAGTCCGGGTTTGCCTGCTGGTCACCGATGACACGTTTTAATTGTGAAACATGAAACACCGGGTGAACCGACGAAGTAGGTGGTAGTTTCAGCTTGTAGGCCACAGCGCCAATGCGTTCCAGCACCTCAAATGGCCCATAGAAACGAGGAGCAAGCTTTACATTCATCCTACGATTGGCCGACCCCTGTCGATAAGGCCGATACTTCAGATAAACTAAATCACCCACATGAAACTCCTCATCCCGACGTTTACCATCCGCCTTGTTCTTCATTAACTGTTGAGACTTCAATAGATGGCCCCGTAATTCACTCAGCAGCTGGTCACGCTGTTGCAAGTACCGATCGACCTCAAACGTCGCTGCCGCTCCCTGATCATAACGGATCACATTAGGTGGGTCCCTTCCATACATAGCCTTAAAAGGAGTCGCCTTAAGTCCAGAGTGATACGAGGTGTTATACCAAAATTCTGCCCATGGTAGCCATTTCACCCATTCTTTCGGCCTGGATGATACAAAACAGCGTAAATATGTTTCCACACTCCTATTGACCACTTCGGTTTGTCCATCCGTCTGTGGATGATAAGCCGTGCTGCGTTTCAGCAATGTGCCCTGATACTTAAACAATTCGCGCCAAAAGTGGCTAATAAAGACTTTGTCTCGGTCCGAGACGATAGTCTTAGGAACGCCATGTAACCGAACAATTTCCCGTATGAATGTCGTGGCGACTGAGGCTGCCGTAAAGGGGTGTTTCAAAGGAATGAAATGCGCGGATTTGCTCAATCTGTCGACGACCACTAGAATGACGCTATATCCTTCCGATCGAGGCAATCCCTCGACAAAATCCATCGTTAAATCTTCCCAAATGCGTACCGGTAAATCCAACGGCTGAAGTAATCCCGCCGGAGACAAATTCGAACACTTATTACGCTGACAAACACCGCATTCCGCCACCATCTTGGCAATATCTCGGCGCATACCCACCCAATAAAATTCTTGTGCTATTCGGTGATACGTCTTTTGAACCCCCCCATGACCACCTATCACGCCCCCATGCAATTCCAGAAACAACTTTGGAATCCATGTCGAAGATCGGGGTAGAACCAGCCTATCCTTATACCGAACTTCTCCCTTCGTAATTGTATACCCGTCTAACCCCTCAGCTCGTGTTTGAATCTGGTCCTTCAAGGCGATCGTCTCCGGATCTTCCTGTAAGTGTCGCAACAAGGCCGCGTACTCGGGTACAACGGGTGCCGATAATTCACCTAATTGTATGCTCTCTCCTCTTCGCGATAAGGCATCGGCAGCTCCATTCTCGTTACCTGGCCGATACTGAATGTCAAACATATAACCGGATAGCTTTGCTAACCACTTTTGGTGTTCTCCAGGTACTGTACGTTGTTCAAGAAGGTATTTGAGGCTCCTTTGATCCGTGATAACCGTGAAGGGTCGGCCTAACAAGTATGGCCGCCATTTTTGCACCGCCAAAACAATTGCCATCAATTCTCGCTCATAAACCGATTTTAGTTGTGCCCGGGACCCCAACACTTGACTGAAATAAGCTATCGGCCTCCCTTCTTGCATCAAGACCGCTCCCACTCCGTGACCGGACGCGTCAGATTCAATGACAAAGGGTTTGGTGAAATCCGGCAAAGCTAGTACAGGTACCTTAGTTATGACGTCCTGTAGGTTACGAAAAGCTTGTGTCGCCTTATCGGTCCATCGAAAGTTATCTTTCTTCAATAACTCTGTTAAATCTCGAGCAATTTTTCCATATCCTTGAACAAACTTTCTGTAATATCCTGTTAACCCCAAAAATCCCCTCAACTGCCTTATATTCTTCGGAATGGGCCATTCAGTCATGGCGGCTATCTTGGATGGGTCTGCCTGAACCCCGTCCTTAGTAACAATATGGCCCAGATACTCGACTCGATCCTGTCCCAGTAGACATTTTTTTTATTGCAATACAGGTGTTCCTTTCTCAAGCAATCAAAAACAGTGGCTAAGTGTCCTTGATGGTCCGACATACACTTGCTGTACACCAATATGTCATCAAAAAAAACCAACACAAACCGTCGCAAGTACGGTCGAAAAACCTTATTCATCTGGAAAGTGGACGGCGCGTTAGTGAGGCCAAAGGGCATCACTAAAAACTCGTAGTGGCCCTCATGTGTACGGAAAGCTGTTTTATGAACATCCTCCGTTTTCATACGAATTTGATGATAACCAGCCTTCAAGTCCAGCTTAGAAAATACTGCTGCCCCGTGTAATTCGTCCAACAATTCATCGATAACAGGTATTGGGAATTTATCCAAAATCGTAGATTTGTTTAAAGCCCGATAGTCCACGCAAAAGCGCCAGCTGCCATCCTTTTTCTTTACTAGTAATACCGGACTTGAAAAAGGGCTAGTACTCGGCTGGATTATACCCGCCTCTAGCATTTCCCCAACTAACTTTTCAATCTCATCTTTCTGTAGTTGGGGGTAACGGTAGGGACGTACACTAACCGGTTCAGTACCATTCTTGAGAATAATAGCGTGCTCATGATCCCTCATGGGGGGTAGACCTGCAGGTAATGAAAAAACATCAAAGTATTGGGTGAGTAAATTATCAAGTTCCGGGTGGACCTGCAATTCTGGTACAGTTGCCGCAAACATGCTAGCCAAGACAACCACAAAGGTACTACTCGTTGATGGTAAAGTACGAGCGAGAGACCGCAAGGAAGCTTCGGAACGGCGTAACCCCGACTCGCCCCTCAACGTGACTCGTTTCCCATCTTGCTGAAATGACATCATGAGGTCCCGCCAATTCACGCGTGTGTCACCCAACTTACTCAACCATTTGATGCCTAGAATGATGTCGGTACTTCCTAGTTCCAGAGGGTAAAAATCTTCGGTTACCAAGAGTCCCGGTAATTGGAGCTCCACATTCCGACAAATGCCATAGCTAGGTTCGGTTTTCCCATTCCCCAAAGTGACTCTTGTGGCCCCCTCTCCCGTAACACGCAAGTCTAATGGTTCCAGTAGCCTTAATGACAAAAAATTATGAGTTGCACCGCTGTCTATAAGCACTACCACCTCCTTACCGTGAATGGTCCCCCGGAGTTTCATGGTTTGAGGAGATGTAAGGCCAACAACTGAATGAACCGATACTTCCACGGCGTCTAAGTGCATGGGTTCCTCCCGTGTGTCCTCGTCTTCCTCATCCTCCCCTTCGCCGTCATAAATAACCATTACCTTCAGCGATTTTTCAGGGCAACGATGTCCAGGCCCGAACTTCCCATCACAACGAAAACAAAGCCCCTTTGCTCTCTTATCTGCGAGTTCCGCTGCTGTCATGCTCTTGAAGGGTTGTTTGCTGGTTGGCGGTGCCTGCGGTAGAATTGTCGACGTTGCGAGTGGACGAGTTACCATCCCATTGAATTTAGCAAAAGCTGTCCGGACCCCACTTTGCTCGTTCTCGCGAGTACTGGTGCGATTCTCCTCTGCCATGATTGCTATTTTCATTACTTGCACCAAGCCTTTCGGTTGTAACAAACGTACCATGGATCGCAACTCTGGTTTCAATCCGTTGATAAAGGTGCCCTCTAACACTTGATCCGACAATCCATCCAATTGGGCAGCCAATGTCTCGAACATTCCCACATACTCACGAGCCGTCCCATCCTGCCGAATGGCCAAAAATCTTTCATAAGTGTTGCCCTCATGTGCCGGCTGGAAACGTTCCAGCAGTCGTGACTTTAATTGTTCCCAGCAGCGAAACGGTTCTCGTTGCTCACTCCAACGATACCACGATAATGCTTGACCTTCAAGGCAAATGACTGCAGCCCTAAGCTTTTCCCCTGTTGTCACAAAGCCATGTATGTCAAAAAAACGTTCCGACCGATATACCCAACCGTAAGCATCCTCCCCATCGAATAATGGCATTTTTAATTTACGGAGCCTGTAATCAGTCCCTGACAGCCATGGTTTCTCGCCCGGCGGCACGTCCCCCCCCTTTTGTTTTGTTCCCACCCATTGTCGACCGTTTGGAAAAACCTCTGTTGCTATAGGCATCACACCCTGGTTTGTGAACGAAGGGAGGGCACCCGAAAACCCACCCGATTCTGCAATGAAAGGCGGAATAGGACAGCCCTGATCGTCGAATACCAATGACGAGAAACGCGGTGGAGGTTGGCCACCTGTCGACTGGCGCTTGCTGCTGCCATCGTCCAAGTTAGTTAGCTGAGGACTGGACTGGTGTCGCTGGTCAATCTGTTTCGACAGCAGGGCCGTGAGGACATCCAATCGTTTGGTTGTTTCAGCTTGGCCCGCATCCAACCGTTGGTTCATCTCCGTTCGTGCGGCGTCTAACTTTTGAGTAGTTTCGAGTCGCATGGCGTCCATTGCGGATTCCAGCCTATCAAGACGGTTGCTGGAGTCTGCTTTGAACTGAATGAGATCCGCCTCTAAATCGGTGATCTTCGTCATGAAGGAAAACTTTTGTTTTTGCGGTGGCCCAAAGCTATCAATCGAACCCCCACAGGCAGATTACGAACGGCTCTGATACCAATTTGATATGAATCGAATCGAAATATCAGATTACTACTCAAAATCAATTGCAATTGAATGCTTAAATAAAAACCTGGTATTCGAGATCCAGTAATCTCCAAACAATACGTAAAGAAAACAAAAAAAAACCCTCCTCCCTATGGAGGCCAGCCCTAGAATAAATAGTCATCACCTACCAAAAATACGTTCCCCCTTAACAAATAAAACATAAATAATTAAAATATAAAATAGAAAGTATCCTCTAGACCCCCTGCCCCTGATTTGGTCCCCCCCCTTTCCGATTCTGCCTCCGATACACCTTACCCCAGTGACCTGGGGTCGTATCACAATCCACTTCGTGGCTTCCTGGCACTGGCTCTAATAATCATGTTGCCCACAACATTTCCAGCCTCAACAACAACAACCATGAGCCCTACTACGGTGTGGATGCCCTTCATGTTGGTAACACCCATACTTCACATTAAATCCTCTCGCTTTTATTCACCTTCTAAAGCCTTTTCGCTTTCTAATGTTCTTCATGTTCCCCAAATCAAATGTAATCTCCAAATGGTTCAGAATTTTTTTCAAGATAATAATGTCTTCTTTTAATTTCACTCTTCTTTCTTTGCTGTGAATGATATGTTTACAAGCAGCACCTCCTCACGTTTCCAAGTGACAATGGGCTCTACTCCATTCGTCTTCCCTTGCTTCAGCAAGTTCCTAATGTTGCTTTCACTACCTTCTGCGCATCCACAGACATCTGGCATCAACGACTTGGTCATCCACATCACTAGCTTTTACAAACTGTGTTCTCTACATATAGTCTTCAGGTTCATACTAAAGTTCTAGTTCTTTTTGTAGTTCCTGTCATGTAGGAAAGTCATCAAAATTTTATTTGTCATCTTCCTATTCTAAGAGTAATAATCTTTGGATTTGTTATTTTGTGATGTTTGGGTCGTGGATCAATCACTTCCTCTGATGGGCACAAGTATTTTCTACTTGTGATGATGCTTTTTCTCGATATATGTGGATATTTTCATTTAAAACACAAATTTGATGTTCTTGATGTCTTTAAGCAATTCTTGACTATTACTGAACGCCAATTTATTACCAAACAAAAATATGTCCATACATATTGAGGGGCTGTGATTTGTCACAGATTCACTTTTATTGGGATCCTACATCACAGCCCTTGTCCTCATACGAGTGAACAAAATGGTTTGGTTGTACGATGCCACCAACATGTGGTGGAAACTGTCTTACTCTTCTCTTGCAATCAGGTGTTCCCTCCAAGTTTTGGCATTTCGCCTTTGATACTGCCATTTACCTCATTGATCTTATGCCTAGTCGTACTTCCTCAAACACGTCCCCATTTGAACACCTCTTCAATCACTCTCTAGTCTTCTCCTTTTTAAAAGTCTTTGGGTCCCGATGTTGTCCACATCCCCGTCCATATAACAAACATACGCTGGACTTCTGTTCTACACATTGCGTGTTTCTTGGGTACAGCCCCTTTCGTCATTGTTATCAATGTCTCGATCTTACGACTAGTCGCCTCTACATTGTTTGTTTTAACGAACGGTGCTTCCCGTTTAAAGTTTCTACTACCCTTCCTTACCATCCACCTCTCTTCCATCGTTGGATCCTTATGTCTCCGGTTATCCCTCCACCTTCCTTTCGTCCGACCATCCACCGACCAGCCCTCATCCTTCACCTCCGAACATCCTTGCCTCACCCTCTACACCACTAACTATGCTGCCTAACCCTTCGGACCCGCCTACTGTCCCTCTTCAAACCTACAACAGACGTCTTAAACCTACTCCTCTCACTTTCAGTTTGTTACTGATGATCAAATTGCTGATATCCTTACTAGGCCTTTATTATCTCAATGGTTTGAGAATCCAAGCAGCAGGTCGTTTCCTGACCTTAGCCTGCGGGGAAATATTAGACAAATAATTAATATTTGTATAATAGGAGGATACAAAGTGTAAATATCTTGTTTATATATACCGTTGTAATATGCTCCTTGATCATCAATACAAACTACAATTATCAAGTTTAACTATGTGGATTTTACAAAGGATTCAATATGAAAAAAACACGTCACAGTGACCAAAACCTAAAACAAAAATGTTCACAGTGAATGAGAACAAAACAAACATGTATTTTCGACATAAACCATAAACAAAAATGTGATGTCATTATCTTTTACCTAAATAGTACACAGTTACAATAAGATAAAAATAACATGACGACTAAAATGATAAAAATAATAATGAGGGAACAAATTGATAGAACTGTAAAAAGCATGATCGTTTTTTTGGGTTAAGTACCATTTTGACTATCCAACTTTCAGATTTGTCCAATTTAGCCACTAAACTATTTTTTGTCCTGATTTAGTTTAGTGTTCTATTTTGGGAAAAATGAATAAAATTAATGGCTAAATCAGCACAAAATATATAGTTTAGTGGCCAGATCGGGACAATTTTAGTGGTTAAATCGGTAAAAAGAAACTTTAGTGGCTAAATATATATACAAAAAATAGTTTAGTGGCTAAATCGGGACAAAAAATAGTTTAATGGTTAAATAAAGAAAAATTTGAAAGTTCTACGGTCACTATGACACTTAACCCTTTTTTTTCAATATTAACCCTACAAAATATAACTTTAATACAAACTTGTGGATAATAATGTCCCTATAAGCATATGATAAACTTCGAGCTAGGTTAAGCTATTTAATTATGTTCGCTCACTAGTCTCATGGTGGGGGTGTAACACAAGGGCATAAAAACTTCACTTCCCGATTTGAGTAATTAATACAAGTAATATTTATGGCCTTGATGATTTTTGTTTCAGGTATCTTGTTATATGAGATGCTTTATGGTCGTACGCCATTTAGAGGAAAGAACAGGCAGAAGACCTTTGCAAACATCTTGCATAAAGACCTAACATTTCCGAGTAGCATTCCGGTAATAATACGATCCTTTGTGGACTATGCAACTACTTGAACTATTCCAATCGAAATCTTGATTATCTAGGCCAACACCTAGTTTTCCAAAATAATGCTTCCTTTATGACTGAATCTTGCATCACTCGTTATTTACTCGAAGGTTAATATTTTATGCCAATGGATGTTTCAGGTTAGTCTTGCAGCAAGACAGTTGATTCATGCATTGTTGAACAGAGACCCCGCCAGCCGTTTAGGATCAAACGGTGGTGCCAGTGCAATAAAAGATCATGCATTTTTTCGTGGAATAAATTGGCCTTTGATCCGCTGCATGGTTTGTACTACAGCTTAGTGTTCAATGGTTAATAAGAACGGATTTTAATCTGTAATAATAATCCATCATGCTCTTCCATGCAGAGTCCACCTCCATTAGATTCACCTCTTGAGTTAATCGAGAAAGATCCAAACTTAAAAGACGTACAGTGGGATGATGGTTCCATTCTAGATAATTCTTTGGATGTATTTTAGAGGTTAATTTTCATATTTTACCTGTTCCATTTTCTAAAATACGTATTTAACTACAAGACTTGCTGGCCGCCTAATTATTTCTCACTTTTTGGTGTTTGTTGAACATTAATATTTTAACTTGTCAGGTGTGGGGAAGCTATATGTAAATCACGAGTAGCATCATCATTCCTCCTACGGTTTCTCCGTTCTCTTGCATATGAGAAGTCAGTCATCATTTCAGATTGTACAAAGAACAAGTCGAGGCAAGAGTAGGTTTGGCGTTTTCTCATCGCTCTGTGGCTCTTATGCGTTCGATTATTAGGTAGTTGCAACTCTTGACGGGTTCTATGTTTTACCTCATACACTCTGTTGGGTGAAGAATAGTAATGTAATATTTTTTCCATCTACTTGCCATAAAACAACAAATGCATAGTAAATAATGAATGAGTGTGTTGTGATTAAACAAATGTCATGCTATCATTAGCCGTCTCATTGGATACATTTCTTTAATTAGAATTATATCATATGGTAGGAGGGTTGATTTTGTCCAAATCGCTGAAATCATATGTTTCCTTGTAATGTCACTAGCATCATAGCGACTATTATGTGTTCTAGCGTTACTGAGAGTAGGGTTTATAAGTCACCATTGGCATCAATTGGAGGCATTATGCCAAGCAAAGGTTTTTATGTCGAGCAACTATCACTAACTATTGAATCGGACATCTCACTAGGTAACATGTACATGAGTTATATTCAAATGCAGAACGTTATGTGTTTTGTTAAGTGCTAACAAATGAGAAAAGCGGATCGTGCTTTTGTAAAATTCGAAATTTGTATTCATGCTTGACGATATATGCATTAAAATTAGAGCATTTTTATAAAGAAAATTACTTTTTATAGGTAATTTGACTTTAAAGTGCTTTCGTAAAATTTGAAATTTGTATTCATGCTTGACAATATATGCATTAAAATTAGAGGATTTTTATAAAGGAAATTACATTTTATAGGTAATTTTAAAGAGTTGGACTTCTACAGTAGTAGAATTTAATACCTTTGTTTGAGGAATTTTTAGTCTCAACTGTCTATAAGGTTCTAAAGCAACTTCACTTGAGAAGTCGTTTAACTTATTGATAGGGATGCAATTGCATTCATTCGAGCTTTGGGTCTAATATTCGTAAGAGCCTTTGTCATCTTTCCAATAATTATGAAGCTTAATTTGTTATGCTTGAAAGCGTAACCACTATAGCCTTTGTGGCAACCTTTCTTTCTCATTCACTATTTGAGTTCTATGAAGATCTTCGTTGTATGAAATAGAATTCAATTACTATGCTATAAATCTTTCATGCATGGATACTATTAGAGACCCTCGGTCGCTAATCTGCTCTCCTAGATATCAACCTTACTACAAGTGTATTGTGTTGTGGGTATAATCTTCTAAAACTCGATGTTTGTCACACCTCGATACCCCGCTTGGCAACGAGGCACGACATCACGGAAACAAAATCACAATCATAATGAACGACCTCTAAGTGTGATGTTTTCGAAATACACAGATCATAAACATTGTTTTACAATCACAAAAATAAAAGAGTTCACGAATGATCGAGATTAAAATACATGACAAAATAGATCTAGTTATGCAAATAAATCTTCATGTTGTTCGAAATGCCTCGCGACTCCAAAAGCTCGTAAAATCTTGATAGTTAACCATGAATGCGATATTTCCTCCTAACCAACCTGAGAATAACATGCTAAATACGTCAACAATAATGTTGGTGAGCTCATAGGTTTACACGATAAATATAGACAACGTATGGAAAATACAAGATTTCATTTAGTTTATAAACATAACAGTCTAAGTATTACCATAAGCCTCATGACCCCGGAACTTAACTTTTGATGCCCTATGTGGTATCCAACCGCATAATACCAAGAATTGTCACACGATTATGCATCCGTTTACAATTGGCGCGACCAACCCGGATGTGGGCGCAACCTAAATGGATCTATCCATAACATTCACGTTTACGATGTAATTAACGGTTCATGATTGAGGGCGGTGGTGAAGTAATAACATTATGTAATACATAAAATGATTCAAGTACTTGTGTCCATAGAAAAAGTTGAACATGTATTCTAACCCCAAATAATATGACTATGTAAAAATAGGAGCTGGGTGAAAACTCATTGTAGTAGTAATTGTGAATGTGATGATCGAGATGTTGACTTGTAACGATGTTCGAAAGAACTAAACCGAGTCCTAAATGATATGAAAGACTTGATAAGATCTTTAAATGATAATGTGTATGCATGATGGTTTTTAACTTTAATCATCCAACATAACAAGTCCATTAAACCCTTTTAAAAGTTCAAGTTTTATTTATAGGAATTTTTCCAGGATTTTTCAAGGTTTTCGTTCTACTTTGGGGCTGTTTTTAGAATAGCTACAAAACAATTTAGACTTTGATACATGAAACTACTATGTCTTAAGAATTTTTCAAGCTAAAAACGGTAATTTATCGAGGTGCTTAGATTAGGAAAATAATCTATTAAAACTCATAAGCAACAAATGAGCTGTTAGACCTTTCGGTTTGCAAACAGTATTAGGGGGTTCAAAACTCCGAATTAAATTACGAAATCTTTAGTTAAGACATAGATCTAAATTCTGAAAAAAGAATCACCTCATTTCGTTAAAGTTTTGAGTTAGTTATGATTTTTCAAAGTTGATGTAATGTATTTGCCAGAAAATCCAAATTTCACATCTTTGTAGCAACTTGTGATTCTTGTTGTTTATTAAAAAACCCCATGTAAAATGGGTTACAAAACACATGTATAAACATTGTTTTCAAAATATTTATGCATACTTTGTGTGCTCATACATTTATAAACACATTTAAAGAAACTAACTTCAAAATAAAAACTACTTTTTTATGAACTTTGCTTTTAATGAAACTTGTTGTTGGTGATTATATATTATGCAAGACATGTATTTAACATAAATAAAAGAAGGAATTAGGATAGTTTTCACTTACTTTAGTGAAAGAAAAGAAAGCAAACGTGTAGAAGGAAAGGTCTTGAACTTGTTGCACACAAAACTTCCTTGAATCTTTGAAGAACAAATGAAGAAAATTGAAGTGTTGTTTTCCATTAAAATGATTGATACATAATTTTTATACATGATATGGTCGGGGTTTTTCCGAAAACTTTCAAGCCTTACATACCTAAAAATACATTACTTAGCAAATTCTAGAGAAATACAATGACTATAAATAAAATGATAGAGGAGGCACTAGGTATGATACGCCTCTGGGGGTTCCCCATTTTCCAGGGCGTTGATTCGTTGCGGCAGCTCTACATTGCGTGCTTCACATTTCATTAGGCGCTGGAGAAAATCGTTAATCCGATCTTCCTGGATTTCCTGGAGGTGTTCTGCATTGCTTCCTGCTCTATCCTCGCAGAGATCTCCCCTACCTCCTGGTGGATTTGTCGAAACCGGAGGTCGTGTCTAGCGGCCCCTGCCACCAGTAAGAGCACTGTTTGGTGAGTGGGTTCTTGGGTTAGCACCGACACTTGTGGAGTGGATGATCCTCAACTGACTTGGGACTCCTTCCTCATTCCTTCACTCGTGGAGGGTATGAGGCATCCATCCCCACCGCCTCACATTCATCCTATGTCGTTGAGGCGAGCTTTGCTCGGGGGCGGGTATCAGAATGGAGTCCCGTTGTGCTGGTAACACCCTCTTTCTTGGGGTGTACATCCTCAAGGGTTATTTGGGGTGGCTTCGGAAACGTTTATTAGATGGGATGCGTTGTGGTAGTGACGGGGTGATTTGAGCTCTGGGGCCGGATTAACCCTCCTTGTCCTCTTATGGGTCCTCTTCCTCTTCTTTGTAGTTTGTTAGGCTATGGTGAGTATCTGAATCTAGGTACACTTCTGTGTCATTTTGGCTTTCTTGGCCAACCAGTGAGTACTCGTCCTCAGAGTCGGAAAAGATGATGATGTCAGTAGACATGAATTTGTGTCAAGATTCATAAATATATTTACAGTTGTCTTAGTTACTTGAAGTGAAAAGGTCTAGTTCTTGTAACGGTTATAGTCTAGGGTACTAATGCAACCTAGTTCACTATAACCATGTCTCTGAAACCAATCTGTTACACCCCGATACACCGCTTGACAACGAGGCGTGACGTCATGGAAACAAAGTCACAATCATAATGAACGACCTCTAAATGGGACGTTTTCGAAATACATAGATTATAAATATTGTTTTACAATCACAAAAATAAAAGAGTTCACGAATGATGGAGATTAGAATACATGAAAAAAATAGATCTAGTTATGCAAATAACTCTCCGTGTTGTTTGAAATGCCTCGTGACTCCAAAAGCTCGTAAAATCATGATAGTTAGCCATGAATATGACATTTCCCCCTTACGGTCTTGAGAATAACATGCTAAATACGTCAACAATAATGTTGGTGAGCTCATAGGTTTACACGACAAATATAGACAACATATGAAAAACACAAGATTTCATTTAGTTTATAAACATAAATGAATCAACAATTTAAGTATTAAGCCTCATGACCCCGAAACTTAACTTTTGATGCCCTATGTGGTATCCAACACCATAATACCAAGAATTTTCAAATTATTATGCATCAGTTTACAATTGGCGCTACCAACCCGAATGAGGCGCGTCAACCTAAATAGATCTATCCATAACATTCACGTTTACGATGTAATTAACGGTTCATGATTGAGAGCAGTGGTGAAGTAATAACCTTATGTAATACATAAAATGATTCATGTATTTGTGTCCATAGAAAAAGTTTAGCATATTATTCTCACCCCAAATAATATGACTATGTAAAAATAGGGGTTATGAAAACTCACCGTAGTAGTAATTGTGAATGTGATGATCGAGATGTTGACTTGTAACGACGTTTGAAAGAACTTAACCAAGTCCTAAATGATATGAGAGACTTGATAAGGTCTCTAAATGATAATGTGTATGCATGATGGTTTTTAACTTTAATCATCCAACATAACAAGTCCATTAAACCCTTTTAAAAGTTCTAAGTTTTATTTATAGGAATTTTCCAGGATTTATCAAGGTTTTCGTCCTACTTTGGGGCTGTTTTTAGCATAGCTACAAAAATATTTAGGCTTTGTGTTAGGCACAAAAAAGGCTCAGTCAAACCAGTTATACATCTTAGGGGGAGATTATTGATCAAACCTGTTTGATGCACTTGAGGGTATAATTTAAGGCCATGTTAATGCCTTATTGAAACCTGAAAAGTGATTTGCAATATACTTCAAAGCTGCTTACCCTGTTACATTAGTTGTAACTTAGGCAGATTGCCCGTTGGACAGGCTGGACATAAACTGTCTACGCTGCTCATGTCTGTTGAGCAACTTGAACCAAAACTAAGTGTTATATTCTTTGTGAACAGAACCTGTTCTTTGTGAACAGGTTACACATTTTATGGAATTTGTTTCCATGTCATCATGTAATGTCTTGGACGAAAAGATCAGTTTGTAAGTCGAAGACAAAGTGGAAAATCAGAAGCTGCTTACACTGCCCAAACTGTTCTGATACATGAAGACAAAGTATATATTTGAAATGGGTGACAGACCATTTCTTATATCAAAATGGCTATACAATAAGAGGAAATGATTAAAGTTGACATTCCTCTTTAAGGTAAAGCAGTCTGCAACAGAGACAAAAAGGAAAAGACAGATTCTGCTACATAGGGACAAATGTTCTTTTGTCAGAATGTGCAAAAAAGCAGTTTTGTCTTTTTGGAAAGGCATTCTACTATCTCTGCATCCAATGAGGCAGGTTCACCAATATTCTCTGAGAGAGTATAAAATGAAGCTTCTAAGGAATGTGAGATAACCAAGAGAGATATATTCAGAACGTGCTACAAATTGTGTTTTCATGCATGCAAAGTCTTCTTAGAATAAAATAGTTGAGTGTGTCCAAGTTGTTCTTGTTCAAGCTGTCTGTCTGTCTGTCTTGTAAAATCAGTTAGTACATCTTAGTGAGTGAATTCATTGTAGCTGGTCTGAGTGTGTCTTAGAGTAGTTGTCTATCTTTTGTTATGTCATCTCAGTTTTAACCATTCCGTAGTTCAAACTTGTTTGTAATTAACATTTGTTGATATATACATACAAACATTGGGAAAAGTGTGTTGAGTTTTTAAAATAGCTGTATTCACCCCCCTCTACAGCTTACAAAAACATATTAGGGAAATCTTTTGGGACCTACAACTGGTATCAGAGCAGTTTAGAGTGTGTGTTAACTCTAGATCTCTCATTACTCCCTATTTCTCACCATGGACAACAGTGCTGCCAGTTCTTCTTCTTACTATGACAATAGGTCAATGGCAAAACCTCTCAAGTTCAATCATCAGAACTTCTCTGGCTGGAAGTGTAGAATGATGCTATATTTAGAGAATCTGGATGTACAACTACCAGAGATAGTGATGGAAGGTCCCTATATGCCAATTTCTGTCACTACTATAACTCCAGCTGCCGAAGGAGCTGCACCTGATATTAGATCCATTGCAAAGGCAAAAGCTCAATGGTTTGATGAAGACAAATGTATGGTTGCCCTTGATGCAAAGGCCAGGAACAACCTTGTCATCTCTCTACCTGATGATGTGTTCAAACAGGTTGAGAAGATGAAGACTGCGAAGGAAATGTGGGATACTCTGTGTACCATATACGATGGCCCCACAATCACATTGGATAACTGTTAAGATCAAATATTACCACCTAAGATTAACTGGTTTGAATAAATCAGAGTGTAAACCAATAACCTTGTATTGAATCAAAGTCCAATTAAGAAGTTTGCGGAATGACACTTAATTGTTTTAAGAAAACTTTCAGAATGGATAACAAACAAATATAATTAAAAATCAAATTTTTTGTATTGCCAAATTCACTGATTACAGTAACCTCTAATTTGTTTGATTAGACGAAGAACACAGACTGTTCTTAGGGTTTTACAACCTTAGAGGCTTGAGAAACTTAATCAGAAAGCAATTACAATTGAAGCACACGATTACAAAAACTTGCACTATCTATATATATATAGCCTTCTGATTTGTTTCCTTGAAGAACTCTGATTTCTCTGGTAGTAGTTATGCTTGAATCTTCAAATATAAATCACTTCTTGAATTTCAGCACTTTCTGTTGTTAATCTGTTGAGCAGCTTGAACCTTTTAACTCTGGCAGCTTGAACTTTTGAACTAGCAGCTCAAACTTACTCAACTAACAGCTTGAAGTTTGTAATTACACAGAAAAACTACTAATAGTCTGAGAAATCTAACTAACAGCTTGACATACTTAGAATATTTCCCAACAATCTCCCCCTAACTTAAATTCTTTACACAAGACTTTAAGTTTCTATACAAATAAGGAAATAAAACAAAGTAAAACTGTTATATACAAACTAAGGCATCCAAAAACTTACAGTTGTGAAAGTTTCTGCCTTATTGACTTTATGAAATCTCTCTTCAACTCCTCTTTATCACTGTTAATCTTCATTGAGCTCATTTGGAGTAGCCAAGTCTTTGGCAGATTGAAAAATTCAAGATTATAGATACTGCTGGATCCGTCTGCAAGCTTGAGTCTATATGTCATAGATTTGGCATATAAATCAACTTGTACAATCTTCATATCCTTGGCAGCTTCCATTTCTACTCTTGTAGACTCTGGATCAAAAATGCTTCTAAGATCTTTTACATTTCTTTGAACCCAGACACATTGAGATCTTGAATGACTAACAGTTCCAATATGATGCATCTTTGTCAGTTCCTCTCTAGTTAGTCTTTGTGCCAGCTGAACTAGGCTCTTATACTCTTCTTCTGGACCAGCCTCTCTTTTAATTACGAAATAATAGTCTAGATCAATGTCATCCATTGATTTAGCATACCAGTAAGTAATAGGAGGTTTAGAGAAGTCATAGTGATCCAGGGCCTTTTCGATTTCCATTGCCTTCTGAAGCTGTTGTTCAAACAACACTCTCTTAACCTGATCAAACTTTGCTTGATGAGGAGGATCACTAGCAATAGCTTGAACTGGTTCTTGTGGACCTTGGACTTGTTGGGAGGCTTCGGCTGCTTTTTCTTTTTCTTTTTCCTTGTCATATAAAGCCTGAAGCCTTTCTGTTGACCATGACTGAGCCATTACTCTTGATATTCCAGCTGAGGCAGAGAAGTTTATCAAAAGTTTTCTATGTTCTGCCTTTGAATGCCCTGTTGGCACTTTCCTTTTCTTCTGATTTTGCTTGACCACAAACCCTCTTAAATAGTCACATAAGGTTTCATCATCTTTCATTGATTCATGAGTTTGCTGGTCCAAGATTTCATCCTGTTCTTCTGCTAGTTTTCTTGCCAGTTCAGCATCATGGGCAACCTGAGCTTTTTTAGAGGAGAATTTGATCTTTGGAGATTTAATCAATATGCCTTTGCCCTTGTCTCTGGAAGCTGATGCTGTGGATTGGACTGTTGTGATAGGAGTCTGAGAACCTTCTCTGATGACAACTGCAGTTGTCCTGGTGGGAGCAGCTTGAGTTTCTAGACTAACAGCTTGAGTAGCTGTTGGGACTGTTAGCCTAGAAACTGGGACTGTTGGAGGAGAAGTTGAAGCTGTTTGGACTGAATGAGGGATCTCCTGAGTCTCCCCCTTTTTGGATGCATTGGTTTGGCCAGGTGGACCAAAGACCTTTGCAAGCAGGGTTCGAACAATCTTCTCAAGCTGTATAATCTTGTTTCCACAGAGTGTGAACCCTTGATGAAAGTAGTCCAATCTTTGTTGTTGGGCTGCTGTGAACTGTTGCAACACTGTGATTTGAGCCCCCTGTGCAGCAATAATGGACTTATAATGTTCCAATATAGCTACAACAGGTTTCAACTGTTGATCCGTTAAAGCCATAAGTTGCAGACTAGCCTCAAGATCTTCAAATGATAGTGGTATTTGAGATCTATCACTGGCAGGAATTCCAGAAGTGGAAACATCTGGGCCCATTTGTTCTTGGTACTGGGGACTTCCAGAAGGTGCTTGCACACCCCTGTTGCCATGGGTGTGGTCTTAGATATGTTGAAACTGTCCTGTGCCTCTTGTGTAGAGACAGAAGTAGTGTCAGCCACAAAAGCCATATGGACATCCTCTGATGGGATATCCACCTCCAGATTAAGGGTGAGAGTGTCCTCAGTGGGTTCCCGTTGGATATTCTGTGCAGAAGTGTCCTCCTACACAGGGATATTTGGCACTTGTACTTGGGCTGAGGAGGAAGGAGCTCCAGAAACCCTTTGTCTTTTGTATTGTAGCAGTGAGGGGGTTGGGGATGTATGTATTATAGAAGGAGCAGAGGGAGTGTTTTTATCATGAGTGGGTTGCGGTCCTGGGGGTGAAGCAATGATGAATGGCTGAGCCTGCTCAGGACCCTCTCCTCTGTTTCTTGGATTGATGTCCAGCATTGCAGAAGGCAATGGGACATCCACATTTAGAAAATTGGCACTTGGTTTCAAAAGTCTTTTAATTGATGGTAAAGAGTGCCTATGAGAAACATGTATCCTTTTATGTATAAAATTATTGCAAGACTTTGCAATTATTTCTGCTAAAAACCATGGATACATCAAAATTTTCCCATTCTTTAGGTCATGATGCCTTAACATCCCCTAAAAAATCATATTTGAAAAATTGAACGGTTGGCCTGTTGATAAACACACTAGGGCAGTGGCAATATTTGAAGAAAACTCAGACCAACTAGTTCTTTTAGGACTTATACATTGCTGAATGATATGCACAAGATATTTCCATTTAGGGGCAAAATGTGCTTTAAAGAAAGTAAAAGAATCAGTAGGGCCCCTATACCCTATTGCAAAAAGTCCTTCATACAAGGCAGTAAGGGATAGATCAGTTATACCTGAGGCATCTTGAAGATGCAGATGTTGGCGTATGGTCTCCTCAGTGATGGTAATGGGATTACCATCGATTATGGATGCAAAAGAAGTGACTCCATTGTAGGTATTTACCGTGGTAGATTTCCAGAACTGCTCTATATGGGCGACATAGATGGTGGGATTAATGGTGAGAGCATGATGGATGTGGGAACGTCGAAGAAAGTCCATCATGTCATGGAATGGTTGAAGGTCAGTGTGTTTGAGAGAGTAGGGGAGACAGTTGTGTTCTTTGACAAACTCCATTGGAGATCGAGACGGTGATTTAGGGTTTGAATCGACTATGTGTGAATCGCTCAGAGAGAGAAAGAAAAGATCGTGGAAGATATTTTTGCAACTGGTAGTTGCAATCGAACGAAACTAGGACTTCTAAAGGTTTTGGTATTTCAAAAATATCTAGTCCCGCGCACACACTTATAAGGAATTACAGAATTACCCTGCACACTTTGACGGATCAAGTGAAAACAACTAACAGTTTGAGTAAAATGAACTAGCAGCTTGAGAATAGACTCAAGCTGTTAGTTGAAAATTAAGCGATTTCTTATGAGACAGTGTCTCCCCCTTAACTATGCACATGCAATAAGTATGTTTCTCATAAAATAGGAGAGAATAATGAAAAACAAATTAATCCATATTAACCATACTAATATTTGATACTAGGAAGGTGAATCTTCCTACATCAAATGGTTTTGTAAATAAATTAACTAACTGATCATCTGTATGAATTTTGGTAACTTGGATTAATTTCTTCTCATTACAGTCTCTTATAAAATGAAATCTAATGTCTATGTGCTTGGTTTTGGGAAATTTCACAGGATTTTGCACAATGCTTATTGCACTTGAGTTGTCAATGTAGATAGGAGTAGATAGAAAGTTCATACCATAGTCTCTCAGTTGATTCTGAATCCACATCACTTGGGAACAGCAGCTGGCAGCTGCAACATATTCTGCTTCAGTAGATGAGGTGGAAACAGTTGTCTGCTTTTTGCACTGCCAAGAGACCAGTCTTGCTCCTAAGATATTGACATCCACCAGTTGTGGATTTTCTGTCTATGTTGCAACCTCCATAGTCACTGTCAGAATAGGCTGTTAGTTCAAGAGGAGAGTCCTTAAGATACCATAGTCCTAATGGAGGTTGTCCCTTTAGGTATCTAAATATTCTCTTAACAGCAAAAAATGTGAGTCCTTTGGAGCACATTGAAACCTGGCACAAACACAAACAACAAACATTATATCAGGTCTAGAAGATGTGAGATACATAAGTGAACCTATCAAGGATCTATATAAGTGAATATCCACATCCACTCCATCTTTGTCTGCATCAAGCTGCTTGTGAGTATCCATTGGAGTGCTAGCAACTTTGGTATCTTTGTAACCAAACTTTTCCAGGATGTCATTTACATACTTTGATTGACTTATAAAAGTCCAGTGGGTTTCTGCTTGACCTGCAATCCTAGAAAGAAAGTGAGTTCTCCCATTGAACTCATTTGAAACTTTTTGTGGATCAAGGTTTCAAACTCCTTGCACAGAATGTCATTTGTTGATCCAAAAATTATGTCATCAACATATATCTGAACAAGCAAAATCTCTGATTTGATGGACTTTGTGAACAATGTCTTGTCCAGAGTACCTCTCTTGAATCCATTTTGTAGAAGGTATGAAGACAAAGTGTCATACCATGCTCTTGGGGCTTAGTGGAGTCCATAGAGGGCTTTGTCTAACTTGTAGACTCTGTCTGAATACTTATAGTCCTCAAATCCAGGGGGTTGACACACATAGACCTCTTCTTCAATTGTACCATACAAGAATGCAGATTTCACATCCATTTGGTACACTTTGAACCCTTTGAAGCTTGCATAAGCTAGGAACAATTTGATGGCTTCTATCCTTGCTACTTGGGCAAAGACATCATCATAGTCTATTCCTTCTTCTTGAGTGTATCCTTGAGCTACCAATCTTGCTTTGTTCTTGATCACCACACCTATCTCATTCTTCTTGTTTCTGAAAACCCATCTTGTACCAATTGCTCTCTTTCCTCTAGGTAATTCAACTAGAGTCCATACATTCTGAATCTTGAATTGCAACAGTTCTTCTTGCATTGCCTAAATCCAAGATGGATCTTTTAGAGCCTCAGATGCCTTCTTTGGTTCTAATTGTGACATGAAGCATGCATGTTCAAAGGCAGCTAGACTGAATTCAGGGACTGCTAATTCAGCATCAGTGGACTCCTTGTGAATCATTGTCCTTGTCTGCACAGGAGTGCGTGGGTCTCCCATTATCTGATTGAGAGGATGATACTTGTGAACCCTGAGTGTGGGTTCTCTTTCTTTCTGAAATGATGTTCCTAGATTTGTATCATCACCTTCAGTACCACTTGAGAATTCTGCTCCAGTGACAGCCTGATCAGAAGATGAGACTGTTTCCCTATTGGATGGAGCTGTTACATCAGGGCTTGGGATTGACACTTCATATTCTGGATTTGTATCATGTTGATGTAAGGTCTACCTAACACAGATCTATCTAGACGCGGAACCGTCAACGAGTGCGGAATCCTCGTTAACGGGTAGACGGTAACAACACTCACCAGAAACACGGAGACTATCAGAAGCTGCACGAGCTACACAAGCACGAGCCTACGAACTGATTCTCTCCGAAACGACACTAACACTGATGATAAACTCGAAATTGCTTAATGCTTAATCACTCTCGAATTCTGCAGAAGTCTAATAATTAATCGAGTCTATCCCTAATTATAGAGGCTAATTCGAGTCTGTTATGGGCCAAACTCGAATCCGGCCCAAGGCCCATTCGAGTTTGTCCCATCTGACACTCTCGAATCTGCCACACAACACATTCGAATCTGCCCAATTTACTTATTCGAATCTGACCTAGATTCGAATCGTAGTCCTTTGAGGATTCGAATTTACTCATTCAATTAATTAACTTAGACTAGAAACTTATGTCTTTAACTTATGTTTGATTTTATCTTTGATCTTTATGTTTGAACTTCTTGTAATGCGTTACATTAAGTTCAAACACACAATCAATAATAATTATCAACCATATAAAAACATATATATCAAACACTAGTTAATTCCCAATACTTTGAATATTACATAAACCAAAATGTTAGATCGCTTAGACTGCTATCGTCACACAGGGTGTACCAACAGACTCCCCCTTGACGATAGCTTCTAACTATTTACATCAAGTTTAAGTACTAGAACTATATATACTACTGCCTGCATATAAACCAGCATCTATACAAACTTTTACTACCTTCTGGAACTTCCTGGCTTCAGATCTCCATGCTTCAATGTAACAACTGGCCTAAAAATAAGGTATGAAACTCAAAAAAATTAAACTAATATAAAACTCGAATAATGAAGTAATAAACTCGAATGAAGTTATATGAATCTCGAATCATATAATCAATAAACTCGAATGGTGTTGTATGAATCTCGATGAAAGAAGTAATAAACTCGAATAATGATATAATGAAACTCGATTAAGTAAAGATCTAAACTCGAATAACACTTTGATGAAACTCGAATAAAGAAACAATTTTCTCGGATGATGCAGTATAAAACTCGAATAAAACTACATAAAACTCGAACAGTTAAACAAAGAAACTCGATTAAAGAAGCAAGAAACTCGGGCAATGTTGTATAAAACTCGACTATAGCTATATGAAACTCGAATGACAAAGGCATAAAACTCGATCAAAGTGTGATAAAACTCGGGCATAATGTTATAAAACTCGATTGACACTGCAACAAACTCGATTCACACTTGAATCGAGTTTAACCTTCCAGAAATTTTTCTAAGTATGTATGTATATATACGGTAATAATAAATGCTGCCACCTCTTTTGCACGCCTTTTGTACTTTTATTAATATAAAAATTGAAAAGCCATACTACTTATCACTCTAAAAAGTATGATGTCCTTTAAAGGACAACCAGCTTGTACTTTTGTATTATTATATTAATAAACAACATACAACATACAATCATAACAATCGGCCACACCTTTTTGATAAACACTCAACCGATCTACTTTTCCTTTTCATCATTTCACTAAATTTTAATTAGTTTATCATTATTTTTAATAACCGATTTTCTTCTATAAATAAGAGCCAACACCCATTTTCAAAAATCACACCAACACACATATTCTCTCAAGAAAGAAAATCGGCCAACCATCTTTAAAGATTTCAAGTGTTCTTCAAACCTTTGTAAGTTTTCTTATTTAGCTTATTTTCCACCTTAAATTTTATCAAACAGACAAAGTCTTATGTATATTTACCAACCGCAAACACTTAAATAAATTTTATACTTTTTTTTTACTTGCACACTGTTTTCTTATAACCACTCGTAAATTATCATGCCAAAATTTTATATATATGCTTTATTTTCATGCACATGCACATGCTCATAGATACATGTGTATTTGTGAATATATGTATGTATATATATATACATATATACGTGAGTATGCATGCATGCAGCAAATCATTTTTAGAAGTAAATATCTATAAATCGATATTCACATATAAAATCCCACGAAATTATTCATACATCACCCCACAAGTACATGAAAATAATTACGAAGTACTCAAACGCGTATTATGATAATATTGACCCGAACTCGTAAAAATATTAGGACGAGTCTCAACTGTACAAACAAGTGCTCAACTCAGAACCAAAAACAACATCAAAAACCAACAAGGTGAGTCTTCATAGTCCCATTTTCACATTATTATGTTTTGGGATGAAATACATGCTTCGCTTTTATATGGACACAAAAACTTCTCGATTCTATTATGTATTACATATGTGATTTCCGCCCTTATATCATGAAATCGTTAGTTGCATTTGTTTGCAAGCGCGAATATATTGTGGATAGATCTATTGGGAGTCATGTCCCCCACTCGGGTTAGTGGTTTAGCTAACTGCGGGTGCATATATATTCAACACACGGTATTACGTATGGGAATACTGCTCGGGGCAAACTCATTCTAATTAAGCTTCGGTGACATGATGGTTTATGTAATACATCTCATGGAATTTATGATTTTATAAATTCAACTCATCTGATAATGTCCATACAACTGGTCTTTTCGCGTAAACCTATGAACTCACCAACAATTTTTGTTGACGTATTTTAGTATGTATTTTCAGGTAATTAAGGCAAGTGTGCCTTCGGATACACCAACTTTCAAGCTTCCGCATTTCATGGAGTCGCATGCATATTTCGAAACTAACGGAGATTTGACTGCATTATTTTTGGACGCATTAATTATGTATCAGAATCTATGTATTACGCGAACTTCATTCCTTTCATTTTGTAAAACATTAATACATTTTTAAATTTTAATGATGTAATATTTCGAAAACGTCCATATAGTGGTCGTTCGTTATAATTATGGTTACGCTTCCGCACTCGTCACGTCACGCTGCCAACCAAGGTAGCAGGGTATGACAGATTGGTATCAGAGCCATAGTTATAGTGAACTAGGTTGCATTAGTACCCTAGACTATAACTGCACATAAAATCTGCTGATTTTAAGAATGTTTTTGTAACTAACTAAAAGATTACAAATGAACCTTGTTAGCAGAAACTATGAACCATCCATAAACTATCATTCTATCTGACTCAGAGGAGGAATACACTCCCGCAAGTCCCACGGCCACGGAAGTCTTCCCAGAAGAAGAAACCTCGGAGGAGGAGGACCCCTCGGAAGATCCGATGGAGGAATCCGAAGAAGAGCCGATGGAGGAAGAGGATCCCTCACCACCGACGGTCCCTGCTCGCGTCCCATACCACCCGGCCGAACCATCATATAAGCCGTATAGGCCTTACCCTAACGGCCCAAAGATGTTGTACACACCCCGGAAACGGGTAAACATACCCAGAAGGGAGACTATTCCTGTTCCGACTCCCCAGGCCAATCCCCCACACCGACGGGTAGACGCCCGGCGATGGGGCTGGATACCAGAGACCCTCCGCGAGTGGAGGCAGATGGAAGGAATTCCTCCTACTTTTGAGATCGGAGGACCATCCTCCGCACCTGTCTCATCGCTCACCCAAGAGCCTGCCGATCAGACCATACCACTTTTGGTCGCAAGGTCTACCAGGCATGACCACCAGATTCGGTCACTTAACCTGGATATCGGGGAGATGACCGCTCGTTTAGAGCGGGAGGAGTTGCAAAACTCCAACATATATTGGGCCAATCAGCACGCCCTTGCTATACAGCAGGACGGACTGAATGAGCTTCGGCAGCAACTAGCCGAAAGCCAAGCCCGGGTCGAGGAGCTGACGCAGCGCCTCAGTGCGATGGAAAAGGGAGAGACCCCTGATCACTCCCACACCTAGTACTTTTCCATTTCCTTTGTATTAGTAGGAAAAATATCATGTAATAGCATAGGATAAAAATTTTCGGGTAATAACCCGCCCCTAATGTAAGGAAAATTTCGAATGATTAATGAAAATTCCCAAGATATTTATGAGATTGTGCTTGATGATTATAGTATTGTGCTGCATCCTTAAGATTCAACTTCTTACACTATGATTTTCTTCAAGATAATGCCGCCAAAACGAGCAATGAATGCAGCTGACATTGAAGAGCTTGTTGCACAAAGGGTGGCTGCTGCCATAGCTACCTACGAGGCAAACCGGAATAGCACAGCCAATGGGGATGGTGGTGCCAGTCGCACCACGGGAGGAGCTGAAACTCACACGAAAAGTTGTGGGATTAAAGGGTTTTTAAGTTGCAAACCCCGGTGTTTCAATGGAACCGAAGGAGCAGTCGGTTTGATCCGTTGGTTTGAAAAATTAGAATCCGTATATCGTGTCAGCGGGTGTGCTGAAGGAGACAAGGTGAAATTTGCTACTCACACCTTGCAAGATAGCGCTCTCACATGGTGGAATTCCTACGTCCAGTCTGTAGGTATTGACGAAGCTACCAGCTCACGTGGTCCACGTTGAAACAGATGATGACGGACGAGTACTGTCCGAGAAACGAACTCCAGAAAATGGAATCGGAGTTCTGGAACTTATCAATGAAAGGAACGGACATTGCAGGATATACCAACCGATTCCATGAACTAAGTATCCTATGTCCGCAAATGGTAACTCCGGAATACAAGAAGATTAAACGCTATATTTGGGGACTCGCTCCTCAAATACAAGGAAACGTTACAGCCTCCAACCCATCCACCATACAGGACGCCATCAGAATGGCCAACAATCTTATGGACCAGGTATCCCGGAGGAACGAAGCCAAAGCCGGGGAAAACAAGAGAAAGTGGGAAGAAAAGACCGGAAAGAACGCGGGTTCACAGTCCAAGAAGCCCGAGACCGTTAAAGCCTATGTAGCAGGAGTTGAGCCAAGGAGAGGCTATACCGGTACCAAGCCTTTTTGCACCAAATGCACCTTCCACCACAACCCTGGCCCCTGTCCAACCCAATGCGGAAAATGCAAACGTTTGGGCCATATGGCCAAAGATTGTAGATCCGGAGCCCCGGGTGCCAGTGGTAGCAACCCGAGGGGCTGTTTCGAATGTGGCGCAACTGGACACATCAAGACTGAGTGTCCGAAATTGAGGAACGAAGGAGGAGCTCAGGGGAGAGCATTTGTGTTGGGAGCAGGAGACGCTCGTCAGGACCCCCACGTGGTATCAGGTACGTTTCTCCTAAACGATACTTACGCTTACGTACTCTTTGATACTGGGGCTGATAGGAGCTTTATATCTGATAAGTTTAGCCAGCAGTTGAATGTTACCACTCTTCCCTTAGACAACTCATATACAATAGAACTGGCGGATGGCAAAATAATAAAGGCAAGTAGTATCATTAAGGAATGCACACTAAAGCTAGCAGATCACTCCTTTAAGATAGACTTAATGCCTATAGAACTTGGAAGTTTTGATGTGGTGATTGGTATGGACTGGTTGTCACATAACCAGGCTGAGATTTTGTGTGGTAAGAAAGTGGTGCGAATACCACTTAGTAAGAAGAAAGTCCTCACGGTCCAAGGGGAAAAGAAGAACCGGCAATTGAATGTCATATCCGGCCTAAGAACATTAAAATGTCTTAGGAAGGGTTGTCATGCAGTGTTGGTCCAGATCGTAGAAAAAGAATCGAAGGAAAAACGACTTGAAGATATTCCAGTAGTACGTGATTACCCGAAGGTATTCCCGGAAGACTTGCCTGGGCTTCCTCCAGCTAGGCAAGTAGAATTTCAAATCGATTTGGTGCCAGGAGCTGCACTGGTCGCAAGAGCCCCATATAGGCTCGCACCTTCTGAGATGCAAGAACTATCCAGTCAATTGCAAGAATTGATGGATAAAGGATTCATTCGACCAAGTTCCTCACCTTGGGGAGCTCCGGTTTTGTTCGTTAAAAAGAAAGACGGATCCTTCAGAATGTGCATAGACTACCGAGAGCTAAACAAGTTAACGGTAAAGAACCGCTATCCTCTCCCTAGGATTGATGACCTGTTCGACCAGCTATAGGGATCTAGCTTCTACTCAAAGATTGATCTGCGCTCCGGTTATCATCAAGTAAAAGTTCGGGAAGAAGATATCCCCAAGACGGCATTCAGAACTCGTTATGGACATTACGAATTCCAGGTGATGCCATTCGGTTTAACCAACGCACCAGCCGTATTTATGGACCTCATGAATCGGGTGTGTAAACCATATCTGGATAAATTTGTAATAGTGTTCATAGACGATATCCTAATCTATTCCAGAAGTAAAGAAGAGCATGAACAACATCTCAAGTTGATCTTGGAGTTGTTAGAGAAAGAGCAGCTATACGCCAAATTTTCAAAATGTGAATTTTGGTTGCGAGAAGTAAAATTCCTTGGGCATGTGATCAACAGTCAGGGAATTCAGGTTGACCCATCAAAGATCGAGGCCATAAAGAACTGGGCAATCCCTAGAACCCCCACAGAAGTCCGCCAATTTCTAGGACTTGCCGGTTATTATAGGCGATTCATTGAGAACTTCTCGAAGATAGCAGGTTCCTTAACGGAGTTGACCCGTAAGGATGTGAAATACGTCTGGGATGAAGAGCAGGAAAAGGCGTTTCAGCTGCTTAAGCAGAGGTTGTGTAGTGCACCAATTCTGTCCCTACCCGAAGGGACTGAAAATTTTGTAGTCTACTGTGATGCCTCGCACAACGGATTAGGTTGTGTGCTCATGCAAAGGGACAAGGTCATCGCTTATGCATCACGACAGCTCAAGATTCACGAGGTAAACTATACGACTCATGACCTGGAACTGGGAGCAGTGGTGTTTGCTCTCAAAATATGGAGGCACTATTTGTATGGAACCAAGTGCACGGTGTTCACGGACCATAAAAGCCTCCAGCATATTCTGAATCAGAAAGAGTTAAATATGAGGCAACGACGTTGGGTGGAACTTCTTAGCGACTATGACTGCGAGATTCGCTACCATCCAGGAAAAGCAAATGTCGTAGCTGACGCCCTAAGCCGAAAGGAACGGGTTAAGCCATTGAGAGTCCGAGCTTTGGTCATGACTATACAGTCAAACCTAAACTCTCAAGTCCGAGAGGCACAAGAAGAGGCAGTCAAGGAGGATAATCTGCTGAATGAAGCATTGAGAGGCATGGATAAGCAGTTTGAAATTAAGTCAGATGGATGTCGATACTTCATGGGCAGAATTTGGTTACCGAAATTTGGAGGCGTAAGGAAACTGGTCATGGATGAAGGGCACAAAACAAGATATGCTATTCATCCAGGGTCGGACAAGATGTATCACGATTTGAAGGGATCATACTGGTGGCCAAACATGAAGGCTGACATTGCTACTTATGTCAGCAAGTGCTTAACGTGTTTAAAAGTTAAGGCTGAGCATCAAAGGCCGTCAGGATTGCTAGTCCAGCCAGAGATACCCCAATGGAAGTGGGAAAATATCACCATGGATTTTATCACTAAGTTGCCAAAGACTTCTGGAGGTTATGACACCATCTGGGTGATCGTGGATCGGCTGACCAAGACCGCACACTTCCTGCCAATCAAGGAGACTGACAAGATGGATAAGTTAACACGAACCTATCTTAAGGAGGTCGTCTCAAGGCATGGGGTGCCAGTATCCATTATATCAGACAGAGACAGCCGATTTACGTCAAGGTTCTGGCAATCATTGCAAGAAGCACTAGGAACGCGTCTGGATATGAGTACAGCCTATCACCCGCAAACGGACGGTCAGAGTGAAAGAACGATTCAAACATTGGAAGATATGCTAAGGGCATGTGTCATCGACTTTGGAAAAAGTTGGGACAGACACCTGCCATTAGTTGAGTTTTCTTATAACAACAGTTATCACTCGAGCATTAAGACCGCCCCATTCGAGGCACTCTATGGACGAAAGTGTCGATCACCTCTTTGTTGGGCTGAAGTAGGGGATAGTCAGATTACTGGACCTGAGATCATCCAGGAAACTACAGAGAAGATAGCCCAGATTCGGAACCGATTGAAGATTGCGCGGGATCGACAGAAGAGTTATGCAGACATCCGACGGAAGGATTTGGAATTCCAAGAGGGAGATTAAGTGATGCTGAAAGTCTCGCCTTGGAAAGGCGTAATCCGTTTTGGAAAACGAGGAAAACTCAATCCTCGTTATATTGGACCATTCAAAATCACCAAAAGAATTGGCCCGGTAGCTTACCGACTCGATCTACCCCCAGAGCTTAGTAACGTTCATAATACCTTCCACGTATCCAATCTTAAGAAATGTCTGGCTGATGAATCACTCGTGATACCCATGGACGAGCTGGAGATAGACGATAAGTTGAATTTCATTGAGCAACCGGTGGAAATAATGGACCGAGAAGTCAAGAAACTCAAGCACAGTCGAATTCCAATAATAAAGGTCCGATGGAACTCTAAACGAGGTCCTGAGTTTACTTGGGAACGCGAAGATCAATTCCGAGAGAAGTACCCCCAGCTGTTCTCAAAAGTCCAAGCAGAGGAGAACACAAGCTAATTTCGGGACGAAATTCCTTCAACAGGGGGAGACTGTAACAACTGGCCTAAAAATAAGGTATGAAACTCAAAAAAATTAAACTAATATAAAACTCGAATAATGAAGTAATAAACTCGAATGAAGTTATATGAATCTCGAATCATATAATCAATAAACTCGAATGGTGTTGTATGAATCTCGATGAAAGAAGTAATAAACTCGAATAATGATATAATGAAACTCGATTAAGTAAAGATCTAAACTCGAATAACACTTTGATGAAACTCGAATAAAGAAACAATTTTCTCGGATGATGCAGTATAAAACTCGAATAAAACTACATAAAACTCGAACAGTTAAACAAAGAAACTCGATTAAAGAAGCAAGAAACTCGGGCAATATTGTATAAAACTCGACTATAGCTATATGAAACTCGAATGACAAAGGCATAAAACTCGATCAAAGTGTGATAAAACTCGGGCATAATGTTATAAAACTCGATTGACACTGCAACAAACTCGATTCACACTTGAATCGAGTTTAACCTTCCAGAAATTTTTCTAAGTATGTATGTATATATACGGTAAAAATAAATGCTGCCACCTCTTTTGCACGCCTTTTGTACTTTTATTAATATAAAAATTGAAAAGCCATACTACTTATCACTCTAAAAAGTATGATGTCCTTTAAAGGACAACCAGCTTGTACTTTTGTATTATTATATTAATAAACAACATACAACATACAATCATAACAATCGGCCACACCTTTTTGATAAACACTCAACCGATCTACTTTTCCTTTTCATCATTTCACTAAATTTTAATTAGTTTATTATTATTTTTAATAACCGATTTTCTTCTATAAATAAGAGCCAACACCCATTTTCAAAAATCACACCAACACACATATTCTCTCAAGAAAGAAAATCGGCCAACCATCTTTAAAGATTTCAAGTGTTCTTCAAACCTTTGTAAGTTTTCTTATTTAGCTTATTTTCCACCTTAAAATTTATCAAACAGACAAAGTCTTATGTATATTTACCAACCGCAAACACTTAAATAAATTTTATACTTTTTTTTTACTCGCACACTGTTTTCTTATAACCACTCGTAAATTATCATGCCAAAATTTTATATATATGCTTTATTTTCATGCACATGCACATGCTCATAGATACATGTATATTTGTGAATATATGTATGTATATATATATACATATATACGTGAGTATGCATGCATGCAGCAAATCATTTTTAGAAGTAAATATCTATAAATCGATATTCACATATAAAATCCCACGAAATTATTCATACATCACCCCACAAGTACATGAAAATAATTACGAAGTACTCAAACGCGTATTATGATAATATTGACCCGAACTCGTAAAAATATTAGGACGAGTCTCAACTGTACAAACAAGTGCTCAACTCAGAACCAAAAACAACATCAAAAACCAACAAGGTGAGTCTTCATAGTCTCATTTTCACATTATTATGTTTTGGGATGAAATACATGCTTCGCTTTTATATGGACACAAAAACTTCTCGATTCTATTATGTATTACATATGTGATTTCCGCCCTTATATCATGAAATCGTTAGTTGCATTTGTTTGCAAGCGCGAATATATTGTGGATAGATCTATTGGGAGTCATGTCCCCCACTCGGGTTAGTGGTTTAGCTAACTGCGGGTGCATATATATTCAACACACGGTATTACGTATGGGAATACTGCTCGGGGCAAACTCATTCTAATTAAGCTTCGGTGACATGATGGTTTATGTAATACATCTCATGGAATTTATGATTTTATAAATTCAACTCATCTGATAATGTCCATACAACTGGTCTTTTCGCGTAAACCTATGAACTCACCAACAATTTTTGTTGACGTATTTTAGTATGTATTTTCAGGTAATTAAGGCAAGTGTGCCTTCGGATACACCAACTTTCAAGCTTCCGCATTTCATGGAGTCGCATGCATATTTCGAAACTAACGGAGATTTGACTGCATTATTTTTGGACGCATTAATTATGTATCAGAATCTCTGTATTACGCGAACTTCATTCCTTTCATTTTGTAAAACATTAATACATTTTTAAATTTTAATGATGTAATATTTCGAAAACGTCCATATAGTGGTCGTTCGTTATAATTATGGTTACGCTTCCGCACTCGTCACGTCACGCTGCCAACCAAGGTAGCAGGGTGTGACATTCAATAAAGAAGACAGGTTGATCATGTAGCTTCTTCAGGTCGTCCTTCGATAGATTTATTAAGTGCAGTGGATCATACACTCTCAAAATCACTTTGTCCTGTGTATCTTCCTTGACTGCTTCTGCTATGTCATTATCGACGTACCACCATTTCATGTTGCTCAAAATATTCTGTGGCATCGATTTCATAGGCACCCTTTTCAAGCATTTGACTGGTTTATAAACCATTCTGGCCCAAGGCCTTCCCGTATGAGGATCTATCCTTGATCCATCCTCTACTCTTTTGCCTGATCTCGGCTTAAGTCTTTCAAACTTTCCCGAACGACCCTCTTTTCTTATTATTTTTGCCATAACTTCAGCATACGGGTCCTCGCCGATATTGATCAGTTCTTTCCATGCTAATTCCTTTACTTCAATCTTGGGCAGTGTATTGAATGCTTTCAGTGTTCGCCTCAATTATTGGAGTCCATCTCTTCTTTTCAAAATAAACAGCTGCAGTTCTCGGTCAAAGAACCAGCTTATAATCCCTCCTGAGAAATTTCCAGCACCCGGAATTCTCATCTTCTTTTTCATCTTCAGCTGTTCTTTCTTTTCTTCCTTTTTGAACCAAAGCTTTATCAACTCAGCTCTAGATGGCTCTTTCTCTGCTTCTTCAAGTTCTGTGTCCTCGACTGAGGCTATCTTGATGTCATCTATATCAATCACATTGTGATTATTGCCCACATATAAGTCCGTGATAGGTTGTGAATTTATGATCACCTCGTTGACGTTATCGTCCTCGTCCTCTATCACTTCGTCGTCAGATTTCCAATCAACAATCTCCTCAGGAATGAATTCCCCTTCCTCCAACTCTTCTATTTCATCTTCAAAGTCAAATTCCATTAGCTCTTCCTCAATGTCTTTTAGCGCATCTATCATATCGCTATCCAAAGTTCTTGAAGAACCAGCCCTCCTCCTTCACCTTCTGCTTGACTTGGCTCCCCCTGAGACTGAGTAGCCTGAGCAGCAGAAAAATCTACTGGCTCATTCTGTCTTTAAGTGCTGGGATCATTGCCCTGGTCATCTTCATCTTCATCATCCTCCCTTCGCACTTCTTGATCATGGCACGATGTCTCCCCCTGAGCCTGTAAATTTTTTATTAATTGCTCAACTAGGGAGCGCATCGATCTTAGCTCAGCCGCTTGATCAGCAACAAAAGACTTCAACTCTAAGTTCTCTTCCTGAACTTTTTCCACTATCCTTTTTAGATCGGCATTCTCGTCATCAAGATGTGCGTTATGAGCCTGAATCTCACCGATTGCCTTTGTTAGGCCTAGGATCTGAATATTTTGGAAGTCAACTCGAGCTTTTAGATGCAGAAATCTTTGATTGTCGTCGTATGTGGATGAGGTTGATGGGATGGATTGAAGTGGTGTTGGAATGATCGGCGATGGAATGTATGGTTTATCATGAGGTGGTGATGGTGGAATGGTGGTTTGAGGTTCCTGAGGTTGAGGAGTTTGAGTTTGAGGATTTTCTGGTTGTTCTGATGAAGCTGAAGACGATCCTTGCATAAATCTGTGACGCTTGGCCCGTTGCCTTGTCACTAACGGTGCAACCTCTTCTTCTTCAAAATCGGATTCATCAGACTCTCTTGTTGATCTACGCCTTGAAGCTTCTTCATTAACTACTAACCGTGATCCATAAGTTCCTATTTGAACATGAGGTTCTGTAGATACTGACTCTGGAGCTTCAACTTCTATCTCCTCCATTTCTTCTGATTCGGTAGCTGACGATGACAAGTCATTACCAGTCTGCTCTGGTTCATATTCATCAACATCCCTCAGCACATCTTCTTCTCCCTCTGGAGGCTCAAGCAATTCTCCCACCAACGCTGCTGATATTTCTTCATTGGCATGAGGTCCTGCTTCCCAAATTTCATATAGTGTCTGGCACAACTGATCAGCTTCACTTGGGATATTTGAAGTCCCTGCTTCCTGTACCTCTTGCTGTTGATTTGTAGAAGGCCTAGATGCCTGAGTCTGACTCGCAGTAGCTCTTTGTCTTCGCCTTTGTTGTTGTGCTCGCGGTGGCTGTGGTTGTTGTTGTGGCTGACCAGGCTGAACTTCCACTACACCTGCCCAGTTGGCAGTATCTGGTGCTTCAAAATTCCTATCTAGAACAGCTCCAAACAACGGTCCCTCGACTGGAACCGCCAACCTTCCTCTGTGCGAAGAGCAATCAGCAAAAATCCTTTTATCCATCACTGCTACGCTTTGGATCTCATTTAGCTGAGGCAGATTTGGCAAGAAGTGCCTGATGAGCATCATTATGAACCGAGGATATAAGAGAATATGTTGATGCTCTGGAGCCGTGATTTGATGAACGATGTAACATCCTCGGATTTATTTTAATGTATTTTGGTTAATTAAGTGGAAAATATATGTTTAAGTTAAAATTAAGCAATTATTATGTATTTGGGTTATTTAGAAGTTTGTTGCTATTTTTGAGAAAATTGAACTCAGAATCATTGTTATGGAATATTAAGGAATTAAAAAGTTATTTATGATAATTCTAAGATTAAATCAGTATTTTATGGAACCGGTTAGGTCGAGTGGTGAAATGTGCAAAAATGACGAAAGTTGTATAAAAAGGGCAATAGGCTTCATTTTTCTATTTTACACTATCTCACTACTTTATCTCTCTAGAAGTTCTCTCTACATCTCTCTAAGTTATCTCGCAAACCGACCGTCAGATTATCGAGAATTATACGTCAACGGAAAGGTATCGAGGAATACAACAACAATCTACAAACAGATTTCTGATTTCATATGAATTGAGGTAAGAATCGAATGTTTTAAGTTTATAGTTTCGTTTTTGAAGTTAACTAGAATTCGAATCTGTTGTTTTGTGCGAATTTGAGCTTGTTTTGCTTGAAATGTTGCTGGAATATGATAATATATGCATAGTAGAATCGAAACTAGGTATTATACATGATATATTAGTGATTTTAGCCTTAGAAATGAAGGATTTAAGTTGAAATGATGAACAGACTCGAATATGTCAAGAACAGAGTCGAAATGCATGAACAAACTCGAAATTTGTGCTAGATTCGAGTATATACTCGAGTTTAACCATCAGATTCGAGCAAGGGTTCGAATCTATCATTATAGGTTCGAATTTAGCCCCTAGATTCGAATGGGGTTCGAGTTTAGCCTCTAAAGTCGAAATGGTTCGAATTTAACAGGAACTCGGCGAGTTCCTATATTGAACTCGGCGAGTACTAGCCAATTTTGGGCAGATTCGAATGGGTTTTAAAGGAATCGAATCTATGGAATAATAATTACACTTTTGGGATATTTTTGGTAGTATATTAAGGTATATAATGAAAGGTTAATTGGAAACAATAACATACCAATTGATGGTTTATATCGTGAGTTTCGAATGAAGGTTCTGAATGTCGTATTACTTTTATTTGCATAAATTAATGCTAAGTTGTTAAAGACCATGTAATGATAGTATGTTTATCATATGGAAATGAAACAGGTCCCTTGTGGTGTTGTTTAACCCACAGTGGGGTACTTGGTGGATCCGGTTGAAAGCCCGAGGAGAAATAAAATTGGTTAACATATAATTACGCACCCACTGTGAGTACAGTAGATTTCGCATGTTTATATTTGTTTTATGTAAGCTTTGCCTGCTGAGACCTGTTGTTTCATTGATTGTTTGGAATTCTACTAACTTGCGTAGATTTAGATGCACATTCTTACTTGTTGCATGTCCTTTCGGTTGTTGTGCATCTAGTGATGGACCGGTGGGTCGCATCGATTACTCTGATGTTACTGTGCTATATGACCTGGAGCTGATCCCTCCTAGGCCCGGTAGGCAGTATGTCATCCCCGATCGTACGTTTGTCTCAGATGGTATGTCTAAATGCCGAGCACCGGTAGGCAGTAGAATTTAGGATTGACTTGATCCCTGGAGCTGCACCGGTAGCTCGTTCTCCTTATCGTCTTGCCCCAACCGAGATGAAGGAAATGATGACACAGCTGCAAGAATTGTTGGACAAGGGCTTCATTCGGCCGAGTTCATCGCCGTGGGGAGCTCCGGTACTGTTTGTAAAGAAGAAGGATGACACGATGAGGATGTGCATAGATTACCGGGAGCTGAATAAGTTGACTATTAAGAACAAATATCCGTTGCCACGGATAGACGACTTGTTTGATCAGTTACATGGGGCTAGTGTATTTTCTAAGATTGATCTGAGATCGGGATATCATCAATTGAAAGTTCGAGAGGAAGATGTGCCAAAAACAGCATTCAGGACTCGGTATGGACATTACGAGTTTCTGGTGATGCCTTTTGGATTAACCAACGCCCCGGCAGTGTTTATGGATTTAATGAATAGGGTTTGTAGACCGATGTTGGATAAGTCGGTGATAGTGTTTATCGATGATATTCTAGTATACTCTAGGTCTGAGGCTGAGCATGCTGAACATCTCAAGGAGTTATTAGAGTTATTGAGGAAAGAGAAGTTGTACGCCAAATTTTCGAAGTGCGAGTTTTGGCTGCAACAGATACAGTTTCTAGGACATGTGATTTCGGGGGCTGGGATTTCGGTAGATCCGGCTAAAGTTGAAGCGATAAAGAATTGGGAGCCACCTCAAACAGCTACCGAAGTTAGAAGTTTTCTGGGGTTGGCAGGATATTATCGGAGGTTCATAAAGGATTTTTCTAAGATTGCAGTTCCTCTGACTGCATTAACAAAGAAAAATGCACCGTTTGTGTGGGAAACTGTGCAGCAGGAGGCATTTGAGATCCTGAAGAAAATGTTAAGCGAAGCGCCGATACTTGCCTTACCTGAAGGCAACGATGATTTCGTGGTGTATACGGATGCCTCAAGACTGGGGTTAGGCGCTGTATTGATGCAGCGTGGGAAGGTTATTGCTTATGCTTCAAGACAGCTTAAGCAACATGAGAAGAACTACTCAACTCATGATCTTGAGTTAACAGCTGTTACGTTTGCATTGAAATTATGGAGGCATTATTTATATGGGACTAAGTGTCAACTCTACACGGACCATAAGAGTTTGAAATACATCTTTAGTCAGAAAGAGCTTAACATGAGACAGCGTAGGTCGATGGAACTTATAAAGGATTATGATTGCGAAATCCTTTATCACCCCGGAAAAGCTAACGTGGTGGCTGATGCTTTGAGTCGCAAAGCATATGCTAAAGATTGCTGCTACATGTTGACATCTACTATGTTAACATCCACAATTATAGATGATGTCAAGGCCGCACAGGAGGAAGCCTTGAAAGACGAGAATGTTGGTGCTGAGGATATAAGGGCGCAGATTAAGAATATGGAAACAAGTGAGTCGGGTTTGAAAGGTATATATGGGAGAATCTGGGTGCCGAAGTTTGGTGGGATGCGAAATGTGATCATCGAAGAAGCGCATCAATCAAAGTATTCTGTACATCCCGGGAGCACCAAGATGTACAATGACCTAAAAGCAGACTTTTGGTGGCCCGGACTAAAGAAAGACATAGGTCAGTACGTGGAGAGATGCCGAACTTGTCGGTTGATAAAGGCCGAACATCAACAACCTTATGGCAGTCTGCAACCGCTTCCCATTCCGGAATGGAAGTGGGAGCACATTACTATGGATTTTGTTACAAAACTGCCGAAGACTAGGCGCCAACATGATGCAGTTTGGGTGATAGTCGATAGATTAACTAAGTCCGCACATTTTATACCGATAAGAGAAAGTTACTCCTTAGAAAAGTTGGCTAAAATTTATATGGACGAGATTGTTTCTAGGCATGGAGTGCCTAAGTCCATAGTATCGGACCGGGACAGCCGGTTTACTTCAAATTTTTGGTCGGCTTTGCAAGAAGGGTTAGGGACAAGGATAGCAATGAGTACAGCTTACCGCCCGCAAACTGATGGTCAGAGTGAGCGGACCATCTTAACGCTTGAAGACATGATGAGATCGTGTGTGTTAGATCTCGGTGGCAATTGGGACGATCATCTGCCACTCATAGAGTTTTCGTATAACAACAGTTACCACGCTACGATCAAGAAAGCTCCGTTCGAGGCTTTGTATGGAAGGAAATGTAGGACTCCTACATGTTGGAGAGAAACGGGTGAAACACCAATCGCTGGGCCGGCCTTGCTTCAAGAAACAAACGAGAAGATACAGTTGATTAGACAGAACATGAAAGCGGCCCAGGATCGTCAGAAAAGTTACTATGATCGGAGGCACAAACCGATCAATTTTGAAGTGAACGACTGGGTCTACTTGAAAGTATCACCCATGAGGGGTGTTACTCGTTTTGTTAAAAGGGGCAAGTTGGCTCTGAGATTCGTCGGACCCTTTAAGATTGTTGAAAAAGTTGGAAATCAGTCTTATCGATTAGAATTGCCTGAAGGGATGTCGGGCATACATCCAGTATTTCACGTTGGGAATCTCCGAAAATCATTTAGCACTGGAAATGAGGATTGGGCAGACCACACGGAGCTGCAAGTTGACGAAAGGCTTCGATATGTGGAGGAGCCGGAATGTGTATTGGATACTAAGATGAAGAAGTTGAGGAGCAAAGAGATAGAAATGGTGCTTATACGATGGAAGCATCATAAGGGAGCAAATCATACATGGGAAACTAAGTCAGAAATGTTAAGAAAGTATCCGAAACTGTTTGAATCCGAGTAACTTCGAGGACGAAGTTGAGCGTGGTGGAGCCCATGCTGTAACATCCTCGGATTTATTTTAATGTATTTTGGTTAATTAAGTGGAAAATATATGTTTAAGTTAAAATTAAGCAATTATTATGTATTTGGGTTATTTAGAAGTTTGTTGCTATTTTTGAGAAAATTGAACTCAGAATCATTGTTATGGAATATTAAGGAATTAAAAAGTTATTTATGATAATTCTAAGATTAAATCAGTATTTTATGGAACCGGTTAGGTCGAGTGGTGAAATGTGCAAAAATGACGAAAGTTGTATAAAAAGGGTAAAAGGCTTCATTTTTCCATTTTATACTCTCTCTCTCTAGAATTTTCTCTCTACATCTCTCTAAGATATTTCACAAACCGACCGTCAGATTATCGAGAATTATACATCAACGGAAAGATCTCGTGGAGTACAACAATAATCTACAAATGGATTTTTGATTTCATACGAATTGAGGTAAGAATTGACACTTTTAAGTTTATAGTTTCGGTTTTGAAGAAAATAGAATTTCGAATCTGTTGTTTTGTGTGAATTTGAGCTTGTTTTGCTTGAAATATTGCAAGAATATGATAGTATATGCATAATAGAATCGAATCTAGGTCTGATACTTGATATATGCATGATTTTTGACTTAGAAATGAAAGATTTAAGCTGAAATGATGAACAAACTCGAATATGTCAAGAACAGAATCGAAATGCATGAACAAACTCGAAATTTGTGCTAGATTCGAGTATATACTCGAGTTTAACCATCAGATTCGAGCAAGGGTTCGAATCTATCATTATAGGTTCGAATTTAGCCCCTAGATTCGAATGGGGTTCGAGTTTAGCCCCTAAAGTCGAAATGGTTCGAATTTAACAGGAACTCGGCGAGTTCCTATACTGAACTCGGCGAGTACTAGCCAATTTTGGGCAGATTCGAATGGGTTTTAAAGGAATCGAATCTATGGACTAATAAATACACTTTTGGGATATTTTTGGTAGTATATTAAGGCATATAATGAAAGGTTAATTGGAAATAATAACACATCAATTGATGGTTTATATCGTGAGTTTCGAATGAAGGTTCCGAATGTCGTATTACTTTTATTTGCATAAATTAATGCTAAGTTGTTAAAGACCATGTAATGATAGTATGTTTATCATATGGAAATGAAACAGGTCCCTTGTGGTGTTGTTTAACCCACAGTGGGGTACTTGGTGGATCCGGTTGAAAGCCCGAGGAGAAATAAAATTGGTTAACATGTAATTACGCACCCACTGTGAGTACAGTAGATTTCGCATGTTTATATTTGTTTTATGTAAGCTTTGCCTGCTGAGACCTGTTGTTTCATTGATTGTTTGGAATTCTACTAACTTGCGTAGATTTAGATGCACATTCTTACTTGTTGCATGTCCTTTCGGTTGTTGTGCATCTAGTGATGGACCGGTGGGTCGCATCGATTACTCTGATGTTACTGTGCTATATGACCTGGAGCTGATCCCTCCTAGGCCCGGTAGGCAGTATGTCATCCCCGATCGTACGTTTGTCTCAGATGGTATGTTTAAATGCCGAGCTGTGAGCTCGAAGGGGCTGCGGCTCTGGTCCGTACTTTGTGTACGAAGAGGATATCCGATGTTGGTCATCTGTGTTATCCTTGGGCTTCATAAAAATTTATAAAATGCGTAATCTATGTATTCACTAAGCATTCGCTTACGTTTTAGTTGTTGTATTTTTACAGGCAAAGGAAAATCTACTGCTGGACCTTCTAGTTAGGTCGTTTGGAAGATTTGGGAGACTCGGCACTATTTAATCGGTAATTGTGATTTGGACAATGTTGTAATATATTCTGGATGATTGTAATAATTGTAATGGGTGTGTAGACTTAGACTTGGTACCCTATAGCACTGTAGGGTGTTTGACACTGTTGCACTACTTTACTTATATATTTTAATGCTTCCGCACTTAATTTAGGTTATCAGATCATTATGTTATTGCATGTTGATGATTAATCCTGGGAGTTTTGTAAATGGTGGTTGTTGTGGCAAGGGTGTCACAAACGAACTCCGAGAAAAACATTTCCGAAAAGCTGAAAAGGCCGATTATATACTAAGGCGATCATCCCAGATTGGATCTTCGAGACAATATAGTCAAAACCGGCTTTCTTTGCCGCGAAACAAACCATGAAAACATGAGCAAAAAATCTCCATTGGCCAATAAGCCCGCTCTTCATGTACGAAGTCTTCGTAACATCTAAACTGTAACCCATTCTCTGAAAAGCCACTTGCCTAATACTTAGGGGAAAATCAATAGGCCCAGACTCCTCTTCCGGAGATCCTAGCTGCAAAACTTGACGCAGCATATCGGCAGAAAACACCAACGGTTGCCCTGCGATCCTTGTTCTCAGCACTGTTGGGGTGACAGAGCAATCCACCTGAAGATGATCATAGAATTGGCGAACATAGGGAATAACAATCTGAATATTGTGAGATAATGCAAAAGCAATCCTAGATTCTACAAGGAAATCCATCATTTGACGAAAACCCTGCGCCTCAGGGATATGATGGTCGGGGGGAATGACCATATTGTGCTTCGGCACAAATACTTGAACAGCCATATCTGCACAATAGATAAACTATTAGAATTAATAAAAATCAATAAACTTGCCTAAATTCAAATTTGTTTATTTTGAACTTGATTAAGTACAAAATCCAACACAAAAGAATTTCTACAAGTTTAATAAAATTTAAATTAAATAATTCAAATAGAGTAACAGATTCGAATAGACAGAATCGAAGACTCCCTATGTCGAGTTTGATGACAGATTCGAATGACATGGTCTTCTCGAGTTTACTAACAGACTCGAGAATGTTCATGAACAGATTCGAAAGGTCGTCGTCCAACTCTTCAACAATACCCATGATTTTAACCATTTTGAACTTAGAAAATCACATACATTAGTCCAACTAGGTTCTAATCACTGATATTTGCCTGTAATTTGACCTTTATTCATTCCAAACTTGGTTAATTTTGAAAAATCCGATTTCGACCATTAATCCTTCAAAAATTGATGATTTTGACTTAAATGGTGTATAAAACTACATGAATCTTGTACAACCAAGGTGATTATACCTAGATATATCAGTAGAATCGAAACACCAAGCAAGAAACTCGACAAATTGTCGTTTTTGTGGAAATCGGTAGATTCGAGGAAATAGATTCGAGGTCGCCGGATAGATTCGAGAGGGTAGATTCGAAAACAGATAGGAGTAATGACAGTTACTGTTACCTATTTATAATACCAACCTTCGAATCTATGGCCAAAGTCGAATCTATAACACCTTGCCTTTTTTTTGCATTTTTATTTTTAAGTATTTTGAGCAATTTGCGTAAAATGATGTAATTTCGAGATTTAGTATAAATAGGAGTCGGGAGTTACATTTTCTCACTTTTGCAAAATCCTTCTAGCAAATTCCAGAGCTTCTCTCTCTAGCCCAGAACTTCTCTCTAACTTTTCTCCCAAACCGACCGGCCAAATCTCGTGTTCTATACGTCATCGGAAAGATCTCGAAGAGTAGAACACGAATCTGCTATTGCATGTGAGATTTCGTACGGATTTGAGGTAAGAATCGATCAATTTCGTTTTCTGCATTTTTGGTTTTGAAACTATAAATTCGAATTTATCATTCTAGGCGATTTAAAGCTGATTTCGTCTGAGTTTTTGCTAAAATATGGTAGATTATGTATAATATAACTAAACCGAGGCTTATTACTTAGATTATTTGTGGATTTGAGGCTTGAAATGCATGTTTAAAGCTGTAGCATATGAACAAACTCGAGAATGCGTAGAACAAACTCGAAAATAGATAGATCAGACTCGAATAGAGTTAAATTCGAGTATGGGGTTCGAATCTAGCCTCAGATTCGAATGAAGGTTCGAATCTAAGACCCCTTCGAGTCTGTCATCGAGTCTGACTCCCTATGTTCGAGTCTGTACCTTCGAATTTAGCATGATGAGGTTCGAATCTAACCATTGTTTCGAATCTACCTTCGAATCTGTCTACATGTGCTCGAATCTATCCATTAAATTCGAATTTAATTTATAAAAATTAATGAGCAACGCGTAAATTAGCAAAATAAATAGCAAAATGATTAGTTAGAAGTTATGGCTTATAGATATAGGAATATTGAGCTAGCAATATTAATTTAGCACATGTTCTGTAATATTAAACTTCAGATATTATACATAAGCTGTTTAGCCCAGCTGCGAGTCAAAGCCAGTGCCAGTCTATATTGAGCCTAGATAAGCAAGTGCAAGCATTATAAAGCAATTTAAAGCGTAAATAAGCCCGAGCAAGTATTTCCGAGCATTTCAAAGCATTTTCAGTACAGTGAGTAACAGTTATTCTTGTTTACATGTTTTATATGAAATTGAGACATAAATTGCTTCTATGTGACTTCTTTGGAATTCAATAGACTTTTGTGAGTGAAGGCGAACACTGTGGTACAGGTGATGCCCAGCTTAGCCGGATCTTACATTTGATCTATTAATATGCATATTTATCTGCTATCTGTTTATTGTTCTGCATACTATACAGCAAACCTTGTGTTAGCGTTTCTTTGTGCATCTCATAAGCATTATATTTAGCGAGCAAGCAATTCTGATGTTCACCACTATCCCTTGAGCATTATACGGGTAGCTAGCCCCGTATCACAGATTGATCATCTGTCAGCGGTAAACCCATAGTGGTGGCATCTCCGTTCTGCGTGAAATGTCTCAATTGTGCAGCGTTCTTTCTGGGTATTAAGCAAATGAGCAAGCAAGCAAGCAAGCATAACAGCCTTTTTAGGCACTTTCGCCTCATATTTTACATGCATTCATGAATATCTGTTTACTCACTAAGCTTTAGCTTACAGTTGCTACTTACAATTTTTACAGGAAAAGGTAAAGAACAAGCTGGACCTTCTGCTTAGGTCTATTATCTGATCTGCCCAGAGGACTTAGCTCATTTTCAGCTTGTGGTATAGCTTATGATGCCTTGGGTTTTGGGTAGCTGCTTTTATTTATGTTATGATGTTTTTAGCAACTTAGTACTGTAACCTTGAAGCATGTGTAGTGCAAAACTTATTGTAATGTTTTATTAGCTTTATGCATTTATTATTATTCCTGGGATAAGCAAGCGTGTTTTGAAGCAAGGATGTGACAGGATGGTATCAGAGACTTAGTTTGAGGGATTCAAGTGTTAGCAATAACACTTGGACTCAAACTTTTAAGCAAAGATATTAGCTTCGAATGTCTAGGCTTTAACTTGACCTGAGATAGGCTTTGACTTTGCTTTAGGAATTGGGAAATGGGGTAGAATAGGAGTTATGCCTATTCTTATGCAAGTATTATTTATATAATTTCAGAACATGTCTGGATCTGGTGAAGGAGCTGGAGGTGGACTCACTCCTGAACAGATCATGCAAATAATGCAAACAATGCTTAACGAAAACAATGAGCGTCAAGCTAAGTTCTTGCAAGAACAGTTTCGTGCTCGTGATGAAGCCGAAACTAGGCGAAGGGAAGAACGCCAGAAGAAGCAGCATGAAGACACTGGACGCCGAAATGATGACACCGACGAGGAGGAAGCCCCTGTAGTCCCTCCTAAGGGCTGCAACTTCCGTTACTTTAAGGCTTGCGGAGCTCAACCTTTTAAGGGTGCTGCAAATTCGATCGAAGCGCTTGAGTGGATCACTGGCATCGAGCGGATTTTTCTCATTAGTGACTGTGCTGAAGAATCAAAGGTCAGCTTCGCTACAACACTGTTCGAGGGTGGCGCTGTTATGTGGTGGAGATCTCAGGAAAACATGCACGGAGCCAACTGGATTAAGTCCCTATCTTGGGATGAATTTAAGGTTATTTTCTTTCGTCAGTACTGCCCAGCTGATGAAAAGAAGCGTTTGGAAGAGAAGCTGATGTCTCTTACTCAGGGAACCAAATCGGTGACTGAGTATGAGATTGAATTCACCCGACTAAGCTTGCTGTCTGACTATCAAGTCGCTACTGAAGAGCGAAAGATCGACCGTTTTCTTATGGGTCTACATCCCGAGTATCAGAAGTTTTTGAAGCACCGGGGATATACCAACTATGCTGACTGTGTTGAAGCTGCTCGAATTCTCGAGCAGGATTTTATTCGAGCTGGAGGAGTTCCTACTTCCTCTATTAACCCGACATGTCCATCACCGCCCAAGAAATCGCGCACCGGAAGCTATTCTGGATCTTCATCCAGATATTCTCAGCCACAGCAGTCTCAGTACCGACAGTTCAGCTCGCCTCCGGCGCAGCAATCTCGATCTTATGCGGTGCATTCCGAGCCGAGGCAGTGTCGCCGCTGCCAGAAGTCACACATTGGGCGTTGTAACCCCAATGATGTGAGGTGCTATGTGTGCAACGAAATAGGACATAGCAGTGAAGAATGTCCTAACAGAGTTAAAGTTTGCAACAATTGTTTACGCCCTGGACATAATGAGCATGCATGTACGCATCCGTTCAGCATGATTTACCCGAGTGCAGAGCATCATCCGCGATTGCAGCAACAGCAATACCGACCTCAGCAACAACATCAACATCAACAGCAAAGACAAAATCAACCGGCCCGGCATAGCACATCGCGAGGAGGTTCTAGTCGCCGTAACGAGCCAGCTAGGAGTCAGAATCGCGCATTCCAAATAACAGCCGAGCAAGCGAAGGAAATACCAGATGTGGTATCTGGTACGTTTCTTGTTAACTCTATCCCTGCTAGAGTTATTTTCGATTCAGGAGCCAACCGTTCCTTCATATCAAATTCATTTGCATCTAAACTTGGAATTGCACCGACAACTCTGCCTGTTATATTTGATATCGAAACGGCCAGTAACGTGTGCGTGTCCACCGATAAAAATTTACCGCGACTGCATAATTCTGTTAGATAATTGCACGTTCCAAGTTGACCTCATTCCTATGGACTTTCACGAATTCGACGTCATCGTCGGTATGGATTGGCTTGATCATCATGACGCCAACATTGTCTGCAAGAAGAAGTTGATAAAGCTCACTACACCGGATGGCCGCAGTATCTGCATCTATGGTGACAGAAAGAAAGGTGACTTATGTTTAATTTCTGTAGTCAAAGCTAGGAAACATATAGCTAAGGGTTGCGTGTCATACTTAGCATATGCAATAGATGCTAAGTCTGAAAAGAAAAGTTTAGCCGAGGTACCGATAGCCTCTGAATTTCCAGATGTCTTTCCCGAGGACATCTCTGGACTCCCACCAGACCGTCAGGTGGAGTTCAGAATTGATTTAGTGCCCGGCGCGGCACCGATTGCTCGAGCCCCTTATAGACTTGCACCTGCAGAGATGCAAGAGATGATGAAGCAATTGCAAGAATTGCTAGATAAGGGACTCATACGACCAAGTTCATCTCCCTGGGGAGCTCCTGTTTTATTCGTTAAGAAGAAAGATGGGACTCTCCAGATGTGCATTGATTATAGGGAGTTGAACAAGGTAACAATAAAGAACAAATATCCATTGCCCAGAATAGACGATCTTTTCGACCAGCTTCAGGGAGCCAGTTACTTCTCAAAGATCGATCTTAGATCTGGGTATCATCAGCTCAAAGTTCATGAAGAAGACGTCCCTAAAACGGCTTTCCGTACTAGATATGGGCATTACGAGTTTCTTGTTATGCCCTTTGGCCTTACAAACGCTCCTGCGGCGTTCATGGATCTGATGAATCGCGTTTGTAGACCAATGCTTGATAAGTCTGTTATCGTCTTTATAGACGATATTCTCATCTACTCAAAAACCGAAGCTGAGCATGCTGTGCACCTTAGAGAGCTGCTAGAGTTGCTGCGCAAAGAGCGACTTTACGCCAGGTTCTCTAAATGCGAATTTTGGTTGCGACAGATACAATTCCTTGGTCATGTGATATCTGGTGAAGGAATCTCTGTGGATCCTTCTAAGATAGAAGCCATTCAGAACTGGGAAGCTCCCAAATCAGCTACTGAGATCCGAAGTTTCTTGGGATTGGCGGGTTACTACCGTCGATTCATTAAGGACTTCTCAAAACTAGCCATGCCTCTTACATCTCTTACTCGCAAGAATGTTCCCTTTATTTGGGAAGAAGCTCAAGAGAATGCATTTCGAACTTTAAAACAGAAACTCACCGAAGCACCTATTCTGGCCTTACCCGAAGGCAATGAAGACTTTGTGGTCTTCAGCGATGCTTCATATCAAGGGCTTGGGTGTGTTTTGATGCAAAGAGGCAGAGTCATAGCATATGCTTCTCGCCAACTTAAGGATCACGAAAAGAGTCATCCGACTCATGACCTTGAACTTGCTGCTGTGACTTTTGCGTTGAAAACATGGCGACATTATCTCTACGGCACCAAATGTCAGCTGTATACGGATCACAAGAGCCTTAAGTATATATTCAGCCAGAAGGAGCTCAACATGCGCCAGCGACGCTCCATGGAACTCATCAAAGACTATGACTGTGATATTCTTTATCACCCTGGCAAAGCGAATGTGGTGGCCGACGCATTGAGTCGTAAATCCTACTCTGCTAAATGTCTCTATACCTTGACTCATACTTTGTTTTCATCTACTCTGATTGATGAAATTCTCGTTTCTCAAGCCGAAGCCCTAAAAGAAGAAAACCTCAACTCTGAGGACATGAAAGGGCAACTTCAGTTCTTAACCGATAGCCCTCGTGGCTTAAAACTCTTCAAAAATCGTGTCTGGGTTCCGAAATTTGGTAATGTTCGACAGAAAATTCTTTCGGAAGCCCACTGTTCTAACTTCTCGGTACATCCTGGCAGCACCAAGATGTACAACGATCTAAAAGCCGAATATTGGTGGCCCGGTATGAAAAGACACGTAGGCCAATATGTCGATAATTGTGTTACATGCCGGTTAGTCAAAGCGGAGCATCAGCAGCCTTACGGCAGTCTTCAGCCCTTACCGATCCCCGAGTGGAAGTTCGATCACATAACGATGGACTTTGTGACGAAGTTGCCGACTACACGAAGACAGCACGACGCAATATGGGTTATCGTGGATCGCCTAACCAAAGTCGCACATTTCATTCCGATTCGCGAAAACTATTCACTTGAGAAACTAGCCAAGTTGTATATAGACGAGATCGTTACTCGACACGGAGTGCCTCTGTCTATTGTTTCCGATCGCGACAGCCGATTTACTTCGAGGTTCTGGACTGCATTACAAGAAGGTTTAGGCACCAAGATCAGAATGAGCACGGCGTATCATCCGCAGCCTGATGGCCAGAGTGAGCGCACAATTCTTACACTCGAAGACATGCTGCGAGCATGTGTTCTTGAGTTTAGCGGTAGTTGGGATGACCACTTGCCGTTAGCAGAATTTTCTTATAACAATAGTTACCACTCATCCATCAAAGCCGCACCTTTCGAAGCCTTATACGGACGCAAGTGCCGAACTCCTACGTGTTGGCATGAAGCCGGTGAAGCACCAATCGCCGGTCCCGAGCTACTTCAGCAGACAAATGAAAAGATCCGAATCATACGTCAACGATTGGAAACTGCTCAATCTCGACAGAAATCGTATCACGACCGACGCCATAAACCTTTAGAATTCCAGAAGGACGACTATGTTGTATTAAAAGTCTCGCCGATGAAAGGGGTGTTCAGATTCGGCAAGCGTGGCAAGTTAGCACCACGATTCGTTGGTCCTTTCAAAATTACCGAGCGTGTTGGAACTCAATCTTATCTGTTGGACTTGCCGAGCGAACTGTCCAACATACACCCCGTGTTTCACGTTTCGCAACTAAGGAAGTGCAAAGAAGATGACAGAGAAAAGTGGGCCGATCATCTGAGCTACAAGATCAACGAGAAACTGCAATGTGATGAGCCTGAGGTTATTCTAGAGACAAAGATGAAGAAGCTGAGAAATAGAGAAGTAGCAATGGTGTTGGTGCAGTGGAGGACTTCTCACGGAATTTCTCAGACCTGGGAATCTGAGGAAGACATGAGAGTTCGATATCCGCATCTGTTCGAGCCTTAGGTACTTCGAGGACGAAGTGCAAGCGTGGTGGGCTCATACTATAACACCTTGCCTTTTATTTGCATTTTTATTTTTAAGTATTTTGAGCAATTTGCGTAAAATGATGTAATTTCGAGATTTAGTATAAATAGGAGTCGGGAGTTACATTTTCTCACTTTTGCAAAATCCTTCTAGCAAATTCCAGAGCTTCTCTCTCTAGCCCGAAACTTCTCTCTAACTTTTCTCTCAAACCGACCGGCCAAATCTCGAGTTCTATACGTCATCGGAAAGGTCTCGAAGTGTACTACTCGAATCTACCATTGCATGTGAGATTTCATACGGTTTTGAGGTAAGAATTGTCCTTTTCGTTTTCTGCACTTTCGGTTTTGAAGCTACAATTTCGAGTTTATCATTTTAGGCGATTTAAAAGCTGATTTCATATGAGTTTTAGCTAAAATATGGTAGATTATGTATAATATAACTAAACCGAGGCTTATTACTTAGATTATTTGTGGATTTGAGGCTTGAAATGCATGTTTAAAGCTGTAGCATATGAACAAACTCGAGAATGCGTAGAACAAACTCGAAAATAGATAGATCAGACTCGAATAGAGTTAAATTCGAGTATGGGGTTCGAATCTAGCCTCAGGTTCGAATGAAGGTTCGAATCTAAGACCCCTTCGAGTCTGTCATCGAGTCTGACTCCCTATGTTCGAGTCTGTACCTTCGAATTTAGCATGATGAGGTTCGAATCTAACCATTGTTTCGAATCTACCTTCGAATCTGTCTACATGTGCTCGAATCTATCCATTAAATTCGAATTTAATTTATAAAAATTAATGAGCAACGCGTAAATTAGCAAAATAAATAGCAAAATGATTAGTTAGAAGTTATGGCTTATAGATATAGGAATATTGAGCTAGCAATATTAATTTAGCACATGTTCTGTAATATTGAACTTCAGATATTATACATAAGCCGTTTAGCCCAGTTGCGAGTCAAAGCCAGTGCCAGAATATATTAAAAGCCTAGATAAGCAAGAGCAAGCGTTATAAAGCAATTTAAAGCGTAAATAAGCCCGAGCAAGCATTTCAGAATATTTCAAGCATTTTCAGTACAGTGAGTAACAGTTATTCTTGTTTACATGTTTTATATGAAATTGAGACATAAAATTTGCTTCTATATGATTTCTTTGGAATTCAATAGACTTTTGTGAGTGAAGGCGAACACTGTGGTACAGGTGATGCCTAGCTTAGCCGGATCTTACATATGATCTATTAATATGCATATTTATCTGCTATCTGTTTATTGTTCTGCATACTATACAACAAACTTTGTGTTAGCGTTTCTTTGTGCATCTCATAAGCATTATATTTAGCGAGCAAGCAATTCTGATGTTCACCACTATCCCTTGAGCATTGTGCGGGTAGCTAGCCCCGTATCACAGATTGATCATCTGTCAGCGGTAAACCCATAGTGGTGGCATCTCCGTTCTGCGTGAAATGTCTCAATTGTGCAGCGTTCTTTCTGGGTATTAAGCAAATGAGCAAGCAAGCAAGCATAACAGCCTTTTTAGGCACTTTCGCCTCATATTTTACATGCATTCATGAACATCTGTTTACTCACTAAGCATTAGCTTACAGTTGCTATTCACAATTTTTACAGGAAAAGGTAAAGAACAAGCTGGACCTTCTGCTTAGGTCTATTATCTGATCTGCCCAGAGGACTTAGCTCATTTTCAGCTTGTGGTATAGCTTATGATGCCTTGGGTTTTGGGTAGCTGCTTTTATTTATGTTATGATGTTTTTAGCAACTTAGTACTGTAACCTTGAAGCATGTGTAGTGCAAAACTTATTGTAATGTTTTATTAGCTTTATGCATTTATTATTATTCCTGGGATAAGCAAGCGTGTTTTGAAGCAAGGATGTGACAGAATCTACTGACAGATTCGAAAACCACCCAATTTCGAGTTTGTACTAAACTCGAATTACACCAAACACTTAGAAAAATTTCGAAAATTTTGAAATAACTTCAACTTTTTCAACCTTTTCAACGATATTGTGTAACAAGATAAACTAAGCCAAATCTTTTACCCTAAGCACAAGATATTTCACGCAGTGTTTATTTTATCCAACTATGAATGCACCCTCAGTAATTTTTGACCCTTTTCCTAAGTAGAAATATAAAATAAAATAAAATAAAATAAACTAAGGAAAAATAAGTAAAAAATAAAATTTTAAAATTTTGACCAAAAATGTAACTTAGACTTAAACTATACTTATTAAAATTTACAACCTATGCTAAACTCTAAACACAATATTTTTGATGAGTATAGTCAAAGAAAGGTTCAATCAGATAGCGATGTCAGATACTCACTTGCAGTACTTAAACTTTCACACTTAGGAATTTTGATTCCTTTGATTGTTTGTCGTGAAATACCTATTTAGCCGATTGTTGGTATTTTACCCCTTTAAACATGCTTCATTTTAGAATATCCCTTGGCATTTTTATTTATCAAGAAATTATCTTACGTGACTCAGACATAGACATACTTTTATGATCAAGGCATACAGACTAAGATTCTAACTTGTTGGTATTTGCAAACTTTCTTTAAAAGACAAACATCGGACACAGGTCTGTATTTTCATACAACAAAGTGTCTTAGTTTGACTTAAAGTTTATTCTAAAAGCTAGCAAGACAGCGGTGACAGGTCTGTACCAACGTACAACAAAGCGACTTATCTTGCTTACCCGAATCTAAACAGAGGCAACAGGTCTGTACTTACGTACAACAGAGTTACATGTTTTCGACTCTCAATTTTGTATGATTTTTCTATTCTTTCCATTTTAAGATGTATTTGATGTTGCTATACATCCCCAGAAAGTTTGCATACCTCATTTAGACTCAAAGTTTGTATGTCTTGTACATAAAAATTAAGACCGATTGGTCATACATCTAAGTTAGCGACACGCTTGACTTTTTCTTGAATATTTTATTAGCCTTGAGATTCCCTATATGTATTATGCCTACCAACACGTCAAACTAAAATAAAGTATAACACTTAGAATTTTAGGTGCATTATGTGTGAAAGCCTATACACTTAGAGTTTGTAACGACTGTGCTAATTTTCGTCACTTTGAACCTATGTATCTAAGACTTAACTCCTTTTCTGATATTCTCTTTTTTTGTATTTTTATGATTTTCTCTCTTTTTTTCTTTTGATTTTCATAAGAAATAGCAATAAAAGAAGATAACCTACTAACTTACTAAAAATAGAAACTTACTAAAAATAGAAACTATCCTAAATTAGCAGACTTACTATAAAAAGAAAGAAATACTACTTCTATAAAAGGAAATAAACTACCACTAAGGTCAAATTACTCTGGGTTGCGCATTCCATTTAGTTGAATCAAATACTCAAATCGTGACTTATCAAATGCTTTGGTAAATAAATCTGCATTATTATCATCCGTTGCCACTTTTACCAATTTGATTAAGTTCTTTTCAGCACAATCACGAATAAAGTGATGCCTAATGTCTATGTGCTTTGTTTTACTATGTTTAACTGGATTGTTAGTTATAGCAATTGTAGATTCATTGTCTATCCTAATGGGAGTTTGAGTGTAAGCCAAACCGTAATCCCGCAATTGTTGTTGTATCCACAGAACCTGTGAGCAGCAACTACCAGCAGCAACATACTCGGCCTCGCATGTTGATACGGCTATCGACGTCTGTTTCTTGCATTGCCAGGATACCAGTCTCCCTCCTAGGAATTGACAACCTCCAGTTGTTGATTTGCACGTCAAGCTGCATCCTCCGTAGTCAGAATCCGTGAACGCCTCCAACTCTAGATCTCCCTCCGCGTGATACCAAAGTCCCAGCTTCGGTTTCGACTTGAGGTATCGTAGAATCTGCTTCACAGCTTTCATGTGCATCTCCTTCGGATTAGCTTGAAACCTAGCACAAATACACACAGCAAACATGATGTCAGGTCTTGAAGCAGTTAAATACATAAGTGATCCAATCATGGCCCGATATAATGTCGGATCCACATCGGCATCACTTTCAGTACCCGGTCCGAGATTGTGATTCACTTGAATCGGCGTCCTGAAATGGGCAGTCAATTTTGTTCATTCCATCCCGAAGCGTTCTAATATGTCATAGACATACTTCGTCTGATGGATAAACATACCATCCTTCTTCTGGTCAACTTGTAACCCCAAAAAGAAAGTTAACTCTCCCATAGCACTCATCTCGAACTTAGACTTCATCACCTTCTCGAAATCTTTGCACATCTGTTCGTCTGATGATCCAAAAATGATATCATCGACGTACACTTGTACCAAGATAAAATGTTCTCCCTTCCTCTAAACAAACAAAGTACTATCTATCCTACCCCTTTCAAACCCGTTCTCTAATAAATGGTTGGATAGAGTCTCATACCACGCCCTTGGTGCTTGATGCAATCCATATAGAGCCTTATCTAAGCGATATACTCTATCAGGATATTTTGGATCTGTAAATCCGGGCGGTTGTTCTACATACACCAACTCCTTCACTTTCCCATATAGGAAAGCACTCTTAACATCTAATTGATATACCTTAAATTCCTTGAAGGAGGCAAAAGCTAGAAACAACCTAATGGCTTCCAGCCTTGCTACTGGTGCAAACACCTCATTGTAATCGATTCCCTCCTCTTGGTTGAAACCCTTTACAACTAGCCTAGCCTTGTTGCGCGTGACTATACCCCGATCGTCTCTTTTGCACTTAAAAACCCATTTGGTTCCTATGGCAACTTCCCCTCGAGGTAATGGAACTAACTCCCACACTTCTAGTTTCCTAAACTGCGAGAGTTCTTCCTGCATCGCTTCAACCCAGGAGTTATCCTTAAGTGCCATTTGCACATTCTTAGGCTCTACTTGCGATATGAAACATGAATAGAGACATGTGTGATATGCCTCGGAGTCGTTTATAATCGACAACAACATAGTGTTGTTATTTAAACTACTCCTAGTCCTCACACCCTCGTTAGGATTTCCTATGATGCTTTCTATAGGATGGTTCTTGTTGATCCTAGAGGTCTCTATCTCATCAACCCTTAGATTATCTCCTAAGTTAGATCCTATTTCACCTAATGGGGGAACTTCCTCAGATTCTACATTTTCCTCCTCGTGGACATTTTCCTCAGAGTTGGAATTTGTTGCCTGAGTCTGGTTCTCAGTTGAAGGTGCTTCAGGAACATTGACTTCTGGAGATCCATCTACAGTCGAAGTAGGCTCGGATGTGGATACAAACGTAGTCCTCGGAAAGGTATGACCATCGTCATTCAGATGCAACGTCGCCATGTCCTTTTCGATTGTACCTGCATTTTCATCCAAAGGAATGTTAAATGACTCAAATAATTTATCATAGTCAAATATCCATTCCGGACCTGTTTGGGGTTCATGTGTATAACTTGTGACTTCAATGTTATACACAATTTCCACTGTACCATTTGTTTTGTTAAAAACCCGTTTGTTTGGTGAGTTCGGCACATAACCTAGGAAGTATCCTCCGTCAGCCTTTTCACCAAACTTCGGTTGATGTTTTGTACGCAATAAAGTGCATGGTACCCCAAACGGTTTGAAGCCAGTTAAATTAGGTGGCCGTTTATTCAAAATTTCATAACAGGTTTTGTTTAAAGATTTGACAGTTAGGACCCTGTTTAAAATGTGACATGCGGTATTCACTGCCTCCCCCCAAAACATGGTAGGAAGCTTTGAATCCGACAACATAGTCCTAGCTGCCTCAATCAGTGTCCTGTTTTTACGTTCGGCCACCCCATTTTGTTGAGGCTCATATGGTGCACTAAATTGATGCACTATGCCATTTGATAGACAATATACACCAATTACAGTGTTTTTGAACTCAGTTCCATTATCACTACGTATCCGTTTAACCCGTGTTCCGTAGGAATTCTCCACTTGGTCTAAGAACCCGATGAGCTTGGAAGCCGTCTCGTCCTTTGTACCTAGAAAGAAAACCCAAGAAAATCGTGAGTAATCGTCAGTGATAACCAAACAGTACCAACTACCTCCTATACTCCTTTTGTTGATTGGGCCGAAGAGGTCCATGTGCAACAAATTGAATGTTGAGGTTATGGAGTTCTGCGTCTTGGACTTGTGTGTCTTCTTATGTTGTTTGCCCTTCTTGCATGGTAGACACTTGTCCTCGAACTGAAAGCTCTTCATAGGCACACCTTGCACCAGTCCATTCTTCGTTATGTAGTTCATTTTTCTTAGGTGCAAGTGAGCCATGCGTCTGTGCCACAGTACCGATTCCGTCTCCGAAGCTTTGGATAATAAACAAATTTGCCCCATCGAAGTCTCCAGCTTGTTCATATCAAGCATGTACAAGTCATTCTTCCTTGGTGCCCGCATCAATACCCATTCTTCAGGAATCTTGAATCCCGGTTTTAGCACTAACGCTTCAGTGTCAGTGAACAACACTGAATTCTTCTTGTCACAGATTTGAGATACACTAATGAGATTGTGAACCAATTTATCAACGTGATAAACTTGGTCCAACTTGATCGTCCCATTAGTGACCACTCTGGTACCCGTGATGTTCCCTCCCTTGTTTCCCGCGAATGATACAAATCCCCGATTCCCACCCTTGAAGTCTGTAAGTAGACCTCTTTCCCCTGTCATGTGCCTGGAGCATCCACTGTCGACGAACCATTTGTTGTTTGGACCTGTGGTGATCTCCTGCACATGAAAGAAAATAGGTTAGTTATCACGGGGAACCCAAGCCATAACTGACTTGGTTATACCATTTTAGTCCACATACTTAAACTCTTTCAAATACCCATCTCGCCTTTCAGGTGACTTGGGTCATTGAACAGGAGTTTGTTGTGGTGCCGAGTGATGTAAATTCACTCTCTGCCTTTGAGTAGGCATTTGTTGTGGAGCTCTAGAATGATTCCGATTATATTGCATTTCAGGTTGTGATCCCTGAGCTCTTACCGGTGCGTAATGTCTAACAGGAGTATGAGACCTAACTGGAGTGTGTGCCCTGCTAGGTGTTGTGCTCCTATAGACTTGTTGAGGTGCTGACCTAGATTGATTAATGACACGATTCGGTGAATTTGTCCTAACCACTTCCTTTGGTCCAACCTTTACCGGTGTTTGTTTCACAACTTGTTTTGGTGCGGCCTGCACAGTTTTCTCGGTACCCTGAGAACTACTAGTGCTCGCCACATTTGTTGAGGGCTTAACAGGTGTTGGGTGCACTGTCTTAGGTGTAACCTCGGCTTTCCTAAGCGGACAGTGAGAAGCAACATGCCCCTTTTCATGACATCTAAAGCAAGACATCTTATCTATGGACTTCTTGTGTGTTCCCTTAGACTTAGGTGTCTCACTAGTGTCTTGGTCCTTTTGCACATCTACTGTGACTGGTTCATCGTCCTGATCATTAAAATCAATTTTATGTTTTCCTGCAGGTGTTTCACTGGAGGAAGACACAAATTTGACTTTCTTAACCTTGACGGTTGTATCAGCCACCTTAGTTGCATTATCTATTACAGGCTCATGTGTCGGTGTAGGTATGTCCTCTAAGTCTACTGATTTATCAGTTTTCTCCTGAGGTTGAGGCACATAGTTTGCATTAAAAGGTGGAGGAATTTCATGAAATCCTAGACCTACAGGCTTTTTAGACTGGCGTTGAGCGTCTAAAACTTTCCCTAGGTTCAGGCTTGAATTCCTAAACTTTTCCAACTTACTATTCGCCTCGGCTACCTTTACCTTTGTTTCAGCTAGCTCTATGTCTTTGTCCTTAAGATTTTTGGTCAAGGCCTCTACATGCTCATACATAAGCTCTAACCGAACACACTGCTCATTCAGTTTGTCTTTCAGAACTATTACATCTTGAGCATCAGCCTTAAGTTTTTCCTTAAGATCTTGCTTAATATCGTTTAAGCTAGCGTTATCAGTTTTTAAATTCTCATTTTGAGCAGTTATGGTTTTATGTGATTCTAAGACTAGATTTAACCTATCGTTAGAAGTAACACACAACACACATAATTCACGAAAAAGAGAGTAAGTTAGACTAATCTTTGTGTTATCAGATTCCACGTTGGCCATTTGAGCGGCAAACTCTAGAAGCGTCTGATCATTCGTCTTTTCCACCCACATGGGACTGTTTTCCCTTGTGGTCTGCTCTTCACCTTCACACCCATTCTCCGTGACTTCAGCCATAAAAGCCCGAGCATTTGATTCTGGATGTGAGCTCCAGTCGTAAGTACCGTCTAGTTGTCTGTCAGAAGTGACATTTGATAGTAGACCAGCTAGATTGGCTTGACCGGCAGATGAACTCGGAAGGTATCGTTGTTGGGACTGATTCAGAAACTGTCCCTGATGCTGGTTCTGCCCTTGGTACGTATCTACCTTTGGTCTCTGACATTCTCTGGCGAAGTGTCCCAGACCTTGACAGTTGTAGCACTTGACCTTGGATTTATCAAATCCAATCCCCTTATTGTTCATTGTCAGATTCCTCCCAGTTCTTTTGATGAATCTCTTAACCCGTTGGGTTACCATGGCCAATTGCCATTTTAGATCCATTTCCTCAAGATCGTCAGGGTCGACCTGATCATAGTCTTCATCCCAGAGAGCAGGATCGTTAATTTTTCCCTGAACGCAGTTCCCGTATGCGGCCACAAATGAAGCAAGCAAGTTCAAATGTTCTTCCGCTGATTTAGCGCTCATGGGCATCTTAGAATAGCTCTGAGATGTCGTCACCTGTGCTGCTTGAGGTTGCTGTTCTTCTGATTTTCCCAACCCTAAGAACGCTCTGTTCAATGTGTCATCAGACTCTGCTGGTGACGACGTTTCTCCGGTGAAAAACGCGGTAGCAGTCTTCAGATCGGCGGTCGCTGAAGGTTTTGTTGATTTTCCAAAATACATTGCTGGATTCTGGACTTGTTCGTAATCAGTTTCGGCCTTCAGTAGCTCGAAATGATAAGCTCGCAACGTTCCCACAATATCCTCCAGAGATTGGGTATAATACTTATCCTCATTAAGCTTTATTATTGCCACATACATAGCCCATTTGGCTGGTAAGGCATCAAGAAGCTTATTGTTCTTGTCGGTGTCAGAATACTCAATCCCGTGACTTTCAAGCTCCGTCAATAGATGATAAAATCGGGTGATGGTATCATCCAACTGTTCATCCTTCAACGCCTTGAAAATCGCAAACTGTTGTTTCAACAGCTCCGTACGCTTTCTTCGAACCCTAGGATTACCCTCACACCTCTTTTCTAGTGACTCCCAAAGTTCCTTAGATGTCTTCTAAGTACTAAATGTGTGTAGTATATCCTGAGGCAACGCCATTCGAATTATCGAGAAAGCTTTGTTCTCGGCTTCATACAGTTTCGTATCATCCTCCTTCATCATTTGGTATGATAAGACTCTCTGACGGCCTTCAACTTCAGAAATTGGTGGAATGTATCCTTCGTCAATACATACCCACATGCGCATATCATTGAAACGCACAAAATCGGTAAACCGATCTTTCCACCAATAATAATCCTCGAGTTTCATCAGCTTAGGCGGAGTGTTTGCCTTCCCGACCTCGTGGTCCATTTCCAGAAACTTTTGAAGATTTGACATCGGTTCGAAAGTAATTGAATTTGAACTTTATTAATTTAATTCAAAACTAATATGAATTAATTCTTTCGAATCTAGGTAGATTCGAATGTAATTAAACTTAAATTTATTTGGGATTAAATTCGATTGAGTTTAGGAATTCAATTAAATTCGACTCTAATGACAGATTCGAAAGCTCTTAAACTCGAAGGTCAAACAAACTCGAATACTCAGTAGATTCGAAGCCCTATTCGATTCTAGTCCAAACTCGAATTAAACTCGAATGTCAATAGACTCGAGACCCTATTCGAAACTAGCACAAACTCGAATTAGATTCGAAAACACTCTGTATCAAACTCGAAAGGAGCGGATTTGGTTAGACTCGAGACTAAGTGAAACCCTAATTACTCCTAATAGATTCGAGCGCCGCAAACTCGAAAAACGGCTAATACTTTGATTTTTTAACGTTTTGCAGATTAAATCAATATTTTTTCAACGAAAAATATTGATTTCGATCAAAAACGTGAAAAACACAAAGTATTTCCCGGATGACAATTTGCTAAGCTCGAAGAACACGAAAAAACACGAAGATGAATGAAAAACCGTCCAAAAGCGTCAAGAAACCGAGGATATATCTTGATGAACACGAAGAACACGAAGAACACCCCGTAGGCTCTGATACCACTTGTAAGGTCTACCTAACACAGATCTATCTAGACGCGGAACCGTCAACGAGTGCGGAATCCTCGTTAACGGGTAGACGGTAACAACACTCACCAGAAACACGGAGACTATCAGAAGCTGCACGAGCTACACAAGCACGAGCCTACGAACTGATTCTCTCCGAAACGACACTAACACTGATGATAAACTCGAAATCGCTTAATGCTTAATCACTCTCGAATTCTGCAAAAAGTCTAATAATTAATCGAGTCTATCCCTAATTATAGAGGCTAATTCGAGTCTGTTATGGGCCAAACTCGAATCCGGCCCAAGGCCCATTCGAGTTTGTCCCATCTGACACTCTCGAATCTGCCACACAACACATTCGAATCTGCCCAATTTACTTATTCGAATCTGACCTAGATTCGAATCTTAGTCCTTTGAGGATTCGAATTTACTCATTCAATTAATTAACTTAGACTAGAAACTTATGTCTTTAACTTATGTTTGATTTTATCTTTGATCTTTATGTTTGAACTTCTTGTAATGCGTTACATTAAGTTCAAACACACAATCAATAATAATTATCAACCATATAAAAACATATATATCAAACACTAGTTAATTCCCAATACTTTGAATATTACTTAAACCAAAATGTTAGATCGCTTAGACTGCTATCGTCACACAGGGTGTACGAACAGTTGAGCGTCCAGTACCCCTGGTGGGTCACAAGATAGAAGTGGTAGAACAGTATACTCATCCTATTTATCAGAATCTTCAACAGTTGGAAACTTTGTGCCAACAGCTTGAATGTTTGTGTTACCACCATGAGAATTTGTACTGGCAGTTTCAACATTGTTTCCAACAGCTCCTGCAGAATTCTCAACAAAGCTCAGAGAATTTGTTAGTGAATTTAAATCAAACAACAAATCAGGACCAGTGCCTTTGACATTTGCAGTATTTTCATTAAACTCAACATTGGCACTTTCTTCAATGGTTTTAGACACACTGTTATATACCCTATAGGCTTTTGTCAGGATCTGAATTTAACTACCTAAGATTAACTGATTTGAATTGATCAGAGTGTAAACCAATAATCTTGTATTAAATCAAAGTCTAATTAAGAAGTTTGCGGAATAACACTTAATTACTTTTATAAAAGCTTTCAGAATCAATAACAGATAAACATAAATGAATAAACAAAATTGCTTGTATTGCTGAATCAGAATGATTACAATCACCTCTAATCTGTTTGACTAGACGAAGAACACAAATTGTTCTTAGGGTTTTACAACCTTAGAGGCTTATGAAAACTTAAACAAAAAGCAATTACAAACTTGAATATGCAGAAACTTGATTACAATAGAAAAACCTATTCTATGTATTTATAATGCTTTCTGATTTTGTTTCCTTGAAGGACTCTGACTTCTCTGATAGTAGATATGCTGGAATCTTCGTGTAAATATCTTTTCCTGAATATCAACACTTTCTGTTTATGAAACTGTTGAGCAGCTTGAATCACTTAGCAGCTTGAGCAGAGCAGCATGAGTGAAATTACTCTGGCAGCATGAACTTTTATACTAGCAGCTCGAACTTCTTAAACTAACAGCATGAACTTTGTACTTACATAGAAATTCTACTAACAGTCTGAGAAGTCTAACTAACAGTTTGAATTACTTAGAATATTTCCCAACAGCTTTGCTTTGAGTAGAGTAACCTACAAAGAAACCTTCTTCAGCCTTACTTTCAAACTTTCCTAAGTGAGTTTTAGTGTAAAGAATAGTGCATGAACAACCAAAATATTTTAGATAGGCTACTAAGGGAACCCTGTGATGGAATAACTCATATGGAGTTTTCCCTTGTGACTGAACAATTTGAACCCTATTTAGCACATAACAAGCTGTATTTACTGCTTCTGCCATTCTAGCAGCTTCTATTAAATATCTACTCTTCCTTTCAACTACAGCATTTTGTTGTGGTGTTCTAGGTGCACTATATTGACTTGCAATGCCTTTAGACTCACAAAAACTGTTTAGGATATGGTTTTTAAACTCTGTTCCATTGTCTGACCTGATCACCTTAACTTTTAAGTTTGATTGGTTTTCTATCTTAAGAATAAAGGATTTGACTAGTTCAGCAGTTTCATCCTTAGTCCTAAGAAAGTAAACCATGTAAATCTGGTGAAATCATCAACAATGACTAAACAATAAGCTCTTTTATTCAAACTCAAAACAGATGTTGGACCAAAGAGATCCATACGAATAAGATGAAGAGTAGATGAGGCTGAATTTACCTCTTTGGCCTTATGAGAAGTTTTGTGTTTCTTGCCTTTGAGACAAGCTACGCAATGATCATCATATATGAACTCCTTTTGTGGTAAACCTCTTACCAAATTCTTTTTGACTAAAACATTCATAGATTTGAAGTTCATGTGACACATGCTTCTGTGCCAAAGAGCAGACTCATTAGATGATGCTTTGGATATCAAACAGCTTAAGGTATTTGATTTGGATAAAAGATCTGTGTCCAAACAGTAGACATTGTCCTTTCTTGGTGTTCTAAGTAAAACAAGTTTTTCAGGATTTTTAAAATCTTTTGAAAGGACAATGCACTCAGAGTCTGTGAACAAAACAATATTTTGTTTATCACAGATTTGAGACACACTTAGTAAATTGTACTTCAGCTGTTCAACATACAAAACATCATTGAAGATCATATTGCCTGCTTTGACAATACCTTTACCTGTTACCTTACCTCCCTTGGAATTTCCACCAAATGCAACAAACCCTCCTTCAAAGCTTTTGAAGTTTGACAAACATTCAGAATTGCCTGTCATGTGCCTAGAGCATCCACTGTCCATATGCCATCTTGTCTTATGTTGGGTCCTGTGGTTGCCCTGCACAGAAAAAGCTTAGTTAGTAGTGGAGTAAACCCAAACCAAATTGGTTTTGGGTTGTCCTTGTGCATTGACAAAACTAAACACTGTTTGTGTCTTTTTAAACTTAGTGAGATCCACTGGTGGATTTTGAGTAGAGTATTTAGTTATGACATGAGGTATCCAGGTGTTCTTTCCAACTTTTTCATTAACAGTCTTAGAAGATCCACTACCAGTTCCAGTTTTAGACTTAGCAGTTTGAATTGAGTTTTTTGTGCTAACAGCTTCAGAATTTGCACTACCAGTTCCATCTTTAGACTTAACAGTCTCAACACTTGCCTCAGTAGTTTGATTTGTGTTTTTGCCTTGAACACACCATACCTTTTTAATGTTTGCTTTGGATTTTGCTAACACTTGTTTTTTGGTGTGTAGGCTGTCGTTTGTTGACTTTTAAGTACCTGTGGTAAACTGTCTTCTTTGGAACTGGTGTGACAGGTGGTTTGGCCTTTGAATTTTTTGAGTTTTGAACAATTGCCTGTTTTTGAACCACGGTCTGTTTTGCAACAGATGGTTTATATAGACAATGCCTGGCCAAATGGTTTTTCCTGCCACAATGGAAACATCTTTTGAGTGTTTTGATTGGTGTTTATTGGACCATAATTGGTTCTTGTTACTTTGATTTCCCCTCACCTGCTGTTGTATGGGAAACTTTTGTACACCATGCTTTTGACATGTGCATATTGGAACAAACTTACCCCTTTTATTAGTTTTTGAGGAAGATGCAATGTTACACTTAGAAGGTACAGAAACATGTGGAGCATTATTGCATACACTCATCTTCTCTTTTCCTTTCTCACTGGGGCTTTTGATGAAACTGGAAGTAGGGGTTTCTATAGGGGCACTCATTGTTTTGAGTTCTCTTTCAACTGCTTTACACTCACAGCCTTCATTTGGAATCATTTCTTCTTTAGATTCAGGCTTGTCTTCAAGGATAGGATCTACAGTTTACATTGTTTCATCTAATGGTTCATTTACAAGTCTATCAACAACTTCACTCATGGGATGAATGTATTTGTTGTTGTATGGGGGTGGAGTGGCTTTGTATCCTATACCTTCTTTGGGATTGAGCTGAGATTTTACCCTATCTTTAACTTGGACCTCCATTAGGTGTTCTAGCTTTTGATTGGCCAGCTTGAAGCTACCTAAATCTATATTAATAGATTCTATTTTCTTGTTAGCTTCTAACACCTTCTGTTCAGCCTTATCTAGTTTCTTATTTAGGGTCTCTATTTTCTTATTCAGTTCCTTTTTCTCCCATTCATGATATGTTCTATCATGTCCCATCTGAATCTCATTATCCTTATAGTCATTGATCTGTTTTTCAAGATCTTCTATAGCCTGCATATACTCATATTTCCTTTCTTCCATCTTAGCTAGAGTTTTGCACATGCTCTCATTATGATCTCTGTACTTTTTAACCATAGTTTTGCATGATTGAGAGCAGAGTTTAGCATTTACCTCAGATGGTAGTTCAGTGGAAGTGACATTGGATGTTTCTGCCATAAGAGCTTGATTTTGAAACTCCTCTTCTGTCTGATCACTCCAGTCAAACACATTGTCTTCTTGAGAGACAAGAGCTTGTGATGATGAAGTTTGATTAGTTTGCTGGGGTCTTGCTGGCTGTTGACCTTGGGATCTGCATTCTCTAGCAAAATGGCCAAGCTTATGGCATTTAAAGCATTCAACCTTTGATTTATCAAATGCTGGTTTGCCTTCTGATCTGGCTTGAAAGTTTGGTCTGCCAGTTCTTTTCAGAAATCTTTTGGCCCTCATAGTCAACATAGCATGCTGCCATTTCAAGTCCATCTTTTCTAAATCATCTGGATGGATTTGTTCTAAATCTTCAGCATTTAGAGCAAATAGTCCATCACTTGCAACAAAAGCCTCATAATGAACTTCAGTAGAGTTACCATCAGCTCTTGAAAAAGAGTCACAACAGTTTGATTTATCAGTTAATGATGATGACAGCAGAGTAGTGTTGTGATTGAATGAAAAAGATTTCTTTTTATTTTCAATCTCAGATTCAAACACTCTCAGGCTGTTGTAAAGGTCATCCAACTCTATTTCATCAAGAGTGTCTTTGGTTCTCCATTGGGCAGCATAGACTGTCCATTCTTCACCAAGTGATCTAAGGAATTTTCTGTTTACTTCATCTTGATCCAGGCTGACTTTGGCACTCTCCAGTTCACCTATAAGCTTATTAAACCTATCAAAAATCTGAGTAAGGTTTTCATTCTTGCCACCAGAAAAGTTTTCATACTGCTGTTTTAAAAGATCTTTTTGATTCCTCTTGGTGCTAGCATTGCCAGCAAATCTTTTCTCTAAAGCAATCCAAAGAGAACGAGCAGTATAGAACTTTTTAAACTGATGTTGATAAGCATTAGGAATGGCTATTTGTAAAAGAGTAAGAGCTTTCACTTCATTCATTCTAGCCTTTCTTTGAAGTTCAGTCTTTGGAGGTGTTTTTATAGGTTTGCCCTCAACATCTAGTTTTGGATCAACTACAGGAGGATATTCAACAGCTTCCCACACGGCATAGTCAATAAATTGAATGTGCTGTTGAATCCTGAGTTTCCACATCTCGAACTCAGTGTGTTTGAGCATAGGCACTTTGAGTCCTTGCCCAGATCCACTACTACTATTTTCAAACTCCATTGCAGAAAAATAAAATTTTAAAAGAAAGTTTCTGACTTTGACACAAAGAATAATAAACAAAAAACCTGTGGCTCTGATACCACTTGTCAAGATCAAATATTACCACCTAAGATTAACTGGTTTGAATAAATCAGAGTGTAAACCAATAACCTTGTATTGAATCAATGTAACATCCTCGGATTTATTTTAATGTATTTTGGTTAATTAAGTGGAAAATATATATTTAAGTTAAAATTTGAGCAATTATTATGTATTTGGGTTATTTAGAAGTTTGTTGTTATTTTTAAGAAAATTTGAACTTTGAATTATTATTATGGAGTATTAAGATTATAAAAGTTATTAATGATAATTTTAAGATTAAATCAGTATTTTATGGAACCGGTTAGGTCGAGGGGTGAAATGTGCAAAGATGATTAAGTTGAATAAAAAGGGCAAAAAGGTTTCTTTTGTCACCTTTACTCTCTCTCACTACTCTCTCTCTAGAATTTTCTCTCTACATCTCTCTAAGATATTTCACAAACCGACCGTCAGATTATCGAGAATTATACATCAACGGAAAGATCTCGTGGAGTACAACAATAATCTACAAACGGATTTTTGATTTCATACGAATTGAGGTAAGAATCGACCCTTTTAAGTTTATAGTTTCGGTTTTGAAGTAAACTAGAATTGGAATCTGTCATTTTATGTAAATTGGAGCTTATTTTGCTTGAAATATTGCTGGAATGTGATAGTATATGCATAGTAGAATCGAATCTAGGTATCACACATGATATATCAGTGATTTTAGGCCTTAGAATGAAGGATTTAAGCTGAAATGATGAACAGACTCGAACATGCCAAGAACAGAGTCGAAATGCAAGAACAAACTCGAGTTTGGTGCTAGATTCGAGTGTGTACCATTAGATTCTAAGGGGGGGGGGGGTTCGAATCTATGCCTAGATTCGAAGTGAGGTTCGAATCTATGCCATAGGGTTCGAATCTATGCCATATGGTTCAAATCTAGTGATTAGATTCGAAGGTAAGCCCATTAAATTCGAGTTTAATGCCTAAAATTGAGAAATCTACTCTCTAAACTCAAGTATTATGAATGAAACTCATAAACAACACATAAAATGTCATGAGTTAAACTTAGGACAAGATGTAAGCTTAATTATGGTATGAATTTGGTCATGAACCCGAAATGGGGAAAAATATTGCAAAACTTACGAAACTTGGTTTTATGATTTAAACGGTTATTGATACGAAGTATTGTTGTAATTAATATAACAGGTCCCTTGTGGTGTTGTTTAACCCACAGTGGGGTACTTGGTGGATCCGGTTGAAAGCCCGAAGAGAAATAATAATTGGTTATCATTTAATTACGCACCCACTGTGAGTACATATGATTTCGCATGTTTATATCTGCTTTATGATTGCTTTTGCTTACTGAGACATGTTGCTTCATTATTCGTTTGGAATTCTACTAACTTGCGTAAATTTGGATGCACATTCTTATTTGATGCATGTCCGTTCGTTTGTTGTGCATCTATGATGGACCTGCGGGTCGCATCTGTTACTCTGATGTTACTGCTCTATATGACGCTGGAGCTGATCCCTCCAGGTCCGGTAGGCAGTATGTCATCCCCGATGTTATGTCTGTCTCAGTAGTGTATTTTAAAAGACGAGTTGCGGGCTCGTAGAGCGACGGCTCTTGTGTGGTCGTACTTTGTGTACGTGGAGAGTGCACGACGTGCGTCGTCGGTGCTACTCTTGTAGGCATCATAAGGATTTATAAAATGCGTAAATCTGTGTATTCACTAAGCATTCGCTTACCCCTCAGTTGACTTTATTTTACAGGAAAGGGAAAGTCTACGGCCGGACCTTCTAGTTAGGTCGTTTGGAAGATTTGGGAGACTCATCACTATTTCATCGGTAATTTATGTTATGAGACAATGTTGTAATATTCTGGATGATTGTAATAAATGTATGGGTGTGTAGACTTAGACTTGGTACCTTATAGCACCGTAGGGTGTTTAACACTTGTTGCCTTACTTTATTTATGTTTTTAATGCTTCCGCACTTAATTTAGGTTATCAGATCATTATTGTAATTATGTGTGATGATTAATCTTGGGTGTTTTGTAAATGGTGGTTGTTGTGGCAAGGGTGTCACAATCAAAGTCCAATTAAGAAGTTTGAGGAATAACGCTTAATTTTTTTAAGAAAACTTTCAGAATGGATAACAAACAAATATAATTAAAAATCAATTTTTTTGTATTGCCAAACTCACTGATTACAATCACCTCTAATCTGTTTGATTAGACTAAGAACACAAACTGTTCTTAGGGTTTTACAACCTTAGAGGCTGAGAAACTTAATCAGAAAGCAATTACAATTGAAGCACACGATTACAAAAACTTGCACGTACAAACTTACAATAGAAAGACCTAGTCTATCTATATATATAGCCTTCTGATTTGTTTCCTTGAAGAACTCTAATTTCTCTGGTAGTAGATATGCTTGATCTTCAAATATAAATCACTTCCTGAATTTCAGCACTTTCTGTTGTTAATCTGTTGAGCAGCTTGAACCTTTTAACTCTGGCAGCTTGAACTTTTGAACTAGCAGCTCAAACTTACTCAACTAACAGCTTGAACTTTGTAATTACACAGAAAAACTACTAACAGTCTGAGAAATCTAACTAACAGCTTGACATACTTAGAATATTTCCCAACAATAACAGGATCAATAATTTTGTTAGACAATATGAACTGTTCTTTGCAAAGCCAAAGGAGACACTCACTGAAACCTACACCAGGTTTAGTGCCTTGATAAATGATCTCAAAGCTGTTGGGATCAATAAAGACAGCTTCAATTTGGTGAACAAATTTCTTGACATACTGCCTAAGGAATGGAATTGCTTCTCTACTATCCTCAGAAACTCAGGCACCATCAGAGGCATGGATCTTGTGAACCTTTATGGATCCTTGTTAAATGATGAACAATCATGGCAACAGAAAAGAAATGCCTTGGAGAGGTCCAAAAGAGGTGCAGCCTTAGTGTCCAGTGTGAGACAACTTGTTAATCAGGTGTGTGATGTGTTCACACAAGCTGATCAACATGCTGATGAAATGGATGAATTGTCTGAGAGGACTGTGAAGATCTTGCTGAGTTTGATGATGAGAAAATGATTGCCATGCTTGTCTAGAAAGTTCAATAAGAAGAGGTTTGGTGGTAAGACGCTGCAAAAGAAATCAGATGCCATCAAGAAGAAGGCATTTGACAAAACTAAGGCTGAGTGCTTTAAATGTGGCAAAACAGGCCATATAGCTGCTGACTGTGTGTCTAAAGCAGTGGGCTCTTCCTCCAAACCATACAAGACAAACAAAGACGATGGCTACAGGGTAAAGTACCTAATGGCCATGGCTAAGATGAAAAAGTTGGAAGACTCAGTGGCTTCCAACAAACAAAAGGGACTTATGGCTGAAACTTGTGACTGGGAGGAGTCTGATTCATCATCTGATGAAGAGGACAACAACTGTCTGATGGCCAACACTGATGTCCCCTCAACAAGCAACTTCAACAGGACCTGGCTGAAGCTGAAGCTCTCAGCACCTTAGAGAACTGGAATCCCACCATGACGTATAAGGTACAAAATTTTAAGGAATACAACTCTGAGGAAAAAGTTAAAATGTTTGATTATTTACTTGTTGATTTAAAAAGCTACTATGGAGAAGCATGATGCTTTGAAGTCTGAGATCTCTAAGTTAAAAACTGATCTTGAAACAAAAACTAATGAACTGAACAACTTTCATAAGTTGAAAACTGAGCTTGATGAAGTAAAACACATCAACACCATTTTATTAGAAGAAAAGAGAGAGACAGACTCAAAGCATGCTAAGCTTCAAAAGATTGTTGACTCTTGGTGCTTGTTAGCTCAGAAAGTTAACCACTGTATGAGTCAAAGAATCCTGCTCAAATCCAAGCCTATCTTGGAGGAGATCTTGATACAACAGCTTCAATTGTTGAGAGTAATAATCTGGAAAAAGACTTATCCACTCTTAGAGAGCTTCCAAGTACTTTTATCTAAAGAGTAAATGGAAAGCTGGTTTCAACAAATAGGTTTGTCAGGCCTCAAAACACTGACAGTTTGTGTGAAAAAGCTATAAAGACTGATGTTGGAATGTGTTCTCCATCAAATCAGCCTGCTAAGTGTCTAGCCAGTTCACATAAACAAAAGAAGGGAAAACAAGTTAAAACTGCAGCTTTAGGCATTAAACCTGTCAACCAGATTGGTTCGGAATCTAAAGCCGATGGGAAGAACCTGTTAACCCTTTTGATGCTGAATATTTTGAAAAAAAGTTTTCTAAAGGAAAGAAGTCTGCATTCAACAGGGGTAAGTCTCATGTTGGAAGCAAATCTGTTGTGATTTCAAATAAGTTTTTAAATCATAGTGGAAAACGGGTTATAAATGAAGGAAAATCTTATGCTAAAACAAGAAGTAATGATTATGTTGATAGGTAACAGTCATCACATCTTAGTAAAGGCAAAGGCAAAGCCATTGCTCAACCTGAGAAAGCTGGGAATAAGTTTCCCAAACCTGTGGAAGGACAAAAGACAATCAAACTACCTGTGTTTCATCTCTGCCCTCCCAAAAAGAGGACACAGGCAAAGCTGTTGCTGTTGTATCTTCCACCCACACTGTTGGTTCCTCTAAAAGAAGTGAGACTTTGTCAAAACCTGTTGAGAAAACCAACAAAGATAAACCAGAATGTGTTTTTGGGAGTACTTCTTCCAAAAAGTCTAAGAAGAGAAAATGTTACAAATGTGGAAAGAAGACTCATATGGCCAAGGACTGTCCTAAAACTGAGGACATGAGGCCTGCTGACACTGCTTGCTCCAACATTGCAAAAACCAGCAGTGTTGGAAGTAACATTGTCATTAAGGAGAGTATCCAAGCTGATACAATCCAAATTGGAAATATTAGTGTAAATCTCATTGGTCCATCAACAAATGTTGATGAAGAAGGAGAACTCATCCTTATGATGACTTCCCCTAAAAACTAATATTTTCCCATGACACTCTGCAGTATAACAACCAAGACAGGTTCAGTACTTGGAAAGTGACTGCTCAGCCACATGACAGGTTGCAATGATTTGCTGAGTGATCTGAAGCCTGCAAAAGGCCCAAAAGTCACCTTTGGTGACATTGTTCAGGGATCCACAGAAGGATATGGAACCCTTCAAGCTGGTGCTGCAATATTCAACAGAGTAGCCTATGTGTCTGGGTTGAAACATAATCTTGTTAGCATTAGTCAACTTTGTGATGCTGGCTACAAGGTTAATTTTGATGAGCACCTGGGATACATACTAGATCCCCAAGGCAAAGTTGTGCTGTGTGCACAAAAAAAGAAAGGTGTATATGTTGTGGATATGACTTCTGCTGATCCAATAATTGAAACCTGTTTCGTATCAAAAAGCAATGCAGACCTTAACTGGCTGTGGCATAAAAGGCTATCACACCTGAACTTCAAGAACATCAACAAACTCTGTAAGAAAGAGTTAGTAACAGGTTTGCCTCTTATGACTTTTGTTAAGGATAAACTTTGCACAGCTTGTGAGAAAGGCAAGCAGAGAAAAACATCTTTTAAATATAAGCATAATTTTTCTATTCATACTCCTCTCTTCTTAATCCATATGGACTTGTTTGGACCTGTCAGTGTCCCAAGTCTAGGAGGTAGAAGATACACTCTAGTAATGGTTGATGAGTTCTCCATTACATGGGTGATCTTCCTAAAGACCAAAGGAAAGGCTGCCAGCAAAATTATTGGATTTATCAAGAAGATGGAAGTTCTGAACTCTGCCCAAGTCAAGCAGCTTAGAAGTGATCATGGTACTGAATTCAAAAACAGTACTCTTGAGGACTTCTATAAGGAAAGAGGGATCTCTCAAAACTTTTCAGCTGTAAGGACTCCATAACAAAATGGAGTTGCTGATAGGAGGAATAGAACCCTCACTGAAGCTACTAGAACTATGCTGTGTGCATCAGGTTTGCCTTCATTATTCTGGGCTGAATCTGTGAATACTGCATGCTTCACTCAAGACAGATCCTTAGTGGTAAAAAGGTTCAAGAAGACTCCTTATGAACTACTCAAAGGGAGAAAACCAAATATAAGATATTTCCATGTGTTTGGATGTCCTTGTTTCATTTGAATCAAAGGGACCAGCTGGCTAAATTTGAACCCAAAGCTGATGAAGGTGTCTTTGTTGGATACTCAGCTGTTTCTAAAGCCTACAGAGTATACAACTACAAAAGAAAGGTTATAGATGAATCTATCAATGTCACCTTTGAGGAGTCTAAGAATGCTTCTACCAAAGCTGTTCTTGAATCAGTTTCAGGAGAGTTCAGCTTTGATGATCTTATGCAATCCATTGATGAAGAAAAGAACTCAAAATCTTCCACTTCATCCAGAGTGGAACCTATTAACCACAATGGGCATGATGATGATTGTGTTAGTACACCCTGAGTGAATAAATGTACTGATATAGTTAATGCATCATGTCCAGAACCTATCAATGCTGATTTCCCTGGATCCTCTAATGATGTGTTCAACAATAATGATTCATTCTCAATGGGTGAACAGGCTCAAGACATCAGTGTGTCTGAAATTCTTGAAAGCTGTTTTGAAAGATCCAATGAAAATGATACTGATTCAGGAGAATCTTCAGTGAAACATGATCCTAAGTGGATCAGGTGTCACCCCAATGATCAATTAACTAGTGACATCAACAAAGGGGTACAAACAAGATGAGACAACTTAGGAAACTTTTGTATGTTTTCTAGCTTTGTGTCCCTGATGGAGCCAAAGAAAGTAGATAATGCACTTAAAGATGCCAATTGGATCATTGCCATGCAAGAAGAGCTCAATCAGTTTGAGATAAATAAAATATGGAAGCTAGTCCCTGTTCCTAAAGGTAAAACAATAATTGACACCAAGTAGGTTTGAGAAATAAGACGGATGAGCAAGGTCATGTTATTAAAAATAAGGCAAGACTGGTTGCTCAAGGCTATAGGCAAGAAGAAGGCATAGATTATGATAAACATTTGCTCTAGTGGCTAGATTAGAAGCAATTCGTTTGTTTCTAGCCTATGCTGCCCACAAAAGCATGAAGGTATTTCAAATGGATGTCAAGAGTGCATTTTTGTATGGTAAACTGCAAGAAGAGGTATATGTCAAGCAGCCTCTAGGTTTTGAAAGTAAACAACATCCATGTTTTGTCTATAAGTTGGACAAATCTCTCTATGGTCTGTAACAAGCCCCTAGAGCCTGGTATGACACTCTTACTGATTTCCTTATGAGCAATGGTTATTCCAGAGGTAAAGTGGATACCACATTGTTCATAAAGAAGGTGAAAACTGATATTATGCTTGTTCAAATTGTTAGTACATCCTGTGTGATGATAGCAGTCTAAGTATAGATAGCTTTTTGTATAAGTCAATTTACTTGATATCGAATATTAACAAGTGTTTGATATATGTTTGATTATATATGTTTGAGATTAATTGTATGTATGTTTGAACTTGGTGTAATGTATTACAATAAGTTCAAACATAAGTACAAAGATAAGTTCAAACATAAGTTTGAAGGCTTAAGTTCGAATTTGTTAAGAGGACAAGTTCGAAAAAGGCATTGGGCCAAGTTCGAACTTGTCCTAGACAAAGTCGAACCAGTCAGTATAATTAAGGGTTAATTCGATTAATTATGGGACTTTTGCAGAATTTCAGAGAGTTTAAGCAAAAGGGCGATCTCGAACTTGCTAGCAATCAGAGAGTTTCGTTGGAGGGAATCATCGTGTCGGGACGATCCGTTGTTCGTCTATCACCGTGCTAGTCTCTGTGTTTCGGTGTGCGTGGTCTATCCGTCAAGCCACTAACAAGGATTCCGCACTCGTTGGAAGGTGTCGCGTCAAGATAAGATCCGTAGAGAGCAGACCTTACAAGTGGTATCAGAGCCATTGGGTGTTCGTGGTGTTCTTTGTGTTCACAAGTAACATCTGTGGTTTATTGACGTTTTGGACGGTCAAATCACGTTTTTGGATAGATTTTCGAGCTATACAAGCAAAATAACGGAAAATAGTTTGCATTTGTTCAAGTTTTTGGTCGAAATCAATATTTTTACTCTTAAAAATATTGGTTTAAACTGAAACCTTAAAAAAAAATCGAATAGTTAGCCGTTTTTCAAACTTGCGGCGCTCGCACATGAAGGGGGTATTAGGGTTTACTCAAAATTCGAGTTTGTCAGAACAAATACGCTCTTTTCGAAGTTCTTTAGGGTTTGATTTGACTTTAATTTAATTCGAATTTGCTCAGATTCGAATCTTCACTAAATTCGAATTTAGGATTTCGAATTTAGTCATACCTTCAAATTTGTGCTTATTTCGATTTTAGTTGAAGTTCAAATTTAATTTCGAATTTAATTCCAAACAAATTTAAAATTAATTATATTCGAACTTCCTTAAGTTCGAAAGTGTTAATTTAAATTAATTTCGAATTAAACTAATTAAGTTTTAAATTCAAGAATTTTTGAAACAATGACAAGTTTACAAAGGTTAATTGAGATGGACCATGAAGTAGGAAAAACAAATTCTCCACCTAAGTTGATGAAATTGGAGGATTATTATTGGTGGAAGGATAGGTTCGCCGACTTCGCCAGATTCAATGATATGAGAATGTGGATTTGTATTGACGAGGGATACATTCCACCAACAACAGAAGTTGAGGGACGTCAACGAGTTTTATCATATCAAAAGATGAAGGATGATGATAAGAAGTTATATGAGGCTGAGAACCGAGCATTCTCAATTATTAGAATGGCTTTACCTCAGGAAATCCTGCACACATTTCGCAATCAACGAACAACAAAAGAGTTGTGGGATGCTTTGGAGAAAAGGTGTGAAGGTAATCCGAGGGTTAAGAAAAATAGAATGGAAATGCTCAAGCAGCAGTTTGCTATTTTCAAAGCGCTGAAAAACGAAAAGCTGGATGAGACCATTACCAGATTCTATCATTTGTTGACTGAGTTAGGCAACCACGATGTTGAGTATAGTGAGTCAGAGTAGATTGTAAAAATTCTAGATGCTTTACCAGCCAAATGGGAAATGTATGTGGCGCTGATAAAACATGATGAAGACAAGTTTGATACACTAACTCTAGAAAAAGTCATAGGAACGCTGAGGGCCTATAACTTTGAATTGCTGAAGAAGGAACGGGATTACGACCAAGTACATGATCCGGATATGTATTTTGGGAAGTCCAAACCTTCAGCGGCAAGTGACTTGAAGACGGCTACAACATTCTTTACGGGTGAAACATCGACTCCGGTTGAAGTAGATGACTCAGGGAGCCGTGCTTTCTTAGGATACTCTAGACCGGAAGACAAGCCAACTCAGTCTGCATCTACATCTCAAGGATACTCAAAGATTCCGATGAGCGCAAAATCAGCTGAAGACCATCTAAATCTTTTGGCTTCATTTGTGGCCGCTTATGGAAATGGCATTCAAGGGAAAATCAACGATCCTGCGCTATGGGATGAAGATTATGATCAGGTGGATCCTAATGATTAAGAGGAGATGGATCTGCAATGGCAACTGGCCATGGTATCTCAGCGAGTCAAAAGGTTCATCAAGAGGACGAGAAGAAATCTCAATGTCAGCAACAATAAAATTGGGTTTGATAAATCCAAAGTTAAGTGCTACAACTGCCAGGGTTTAGGACATTTTGCTAGAGAGTGTCAAAGACCTAAAGTTGAGAACTACCAGAATCAGTCTCAAGGGAGATATCAGGGGGGTAGTTCAAGTAATCAGGCAATCATAGCTGGTCTGTTAACCAATGTCACATCTGACAGACAGCTAGACGGAACATATGACTGGAGTACACATCTAGAGTCCAAAGCTAGAGCCTTTATGGCTGAGGTAACAGAGACTGGAAGTGTTGGAGCAGAGGAAGAAGCAAAGGACGGGCATCTGAATGATAGCAGTCCAGTGCTTGTAGAGAAGTCAGAAAGTCAGAAAATCCTGGAGTTTGCTGCACAAATGGCAAACGTGGATTCAGCTCACGAAAAGGTAATTCTGAACTCCTCTACTTTCCGCGATTTATGTGCTTTCTGTGCTAGTAATAATGATAGATTACATTTAGTGCTTGGATCACATACAACTATAACTGCTCTATATGAATCCTTAAAATCGGACAACGCTAGCCTCTTAGACATAAAAGAAGATCTAAGAAATAAGCTTAAGGTAGACGCACAAGATGTCATAGTTCTAAAAGACAAACTGAGTGAGCAGTGTGTTAGAATAGAACTAATGTATGAGCATGTTGAGGCATTGACCAAAGAGCTTAAGATCAAAGAGGTAGAGCTAGCTGAGTCTAAGGTTAAGGTAGCCGAGGTGAATAGTAAACTTGAAAAGTTTAGGAACTCATCACTGAACCTAGGGAAGATCTTAGATGCACAGCGTCAGTCTAAGAAACATGTAGGTTTAGGGTATAATGAGAGTCCTCCACCTTTCAATGATAACTATGTCCCTCAGCCTCAGGATAAGACTGATAAACCAGTTGAATCAGAAGCTGCACCTGAACCTGTGTCTGAAATTGTTAAGGATAAAGAAACTAAGGTGACTAGTAACAATGTCAAGATTAAGAAGGTTAAATTTGTGCCATCCTCTAGTGATAAGCTTGTAGGAGAAGCCCAAATTGACTTTAATAATCAGCAAGAGGAAACAGTCATTGTAGTTGAGACAAAAGAACATGACACTAGTGAGACACCTAAATCAAAGGGCACGCATAAGAAGTCAATTGATAAAATGTCGTGTTTTAGATGTCATGAAAAGGGACATGTTGCTTCTAGTTGTCCACATAGGAAGGTAGTGTCTACACCTAAAAATGGAAACCCGGAACAACATAAACCTTCTTCAAGTGTTGCAAGCACAAGTGGTTCTCAACATACTGAGAAAATTGTGCAAGCCACACCAAAAACTGCTGTGAAACAAACACCTGTGTCAGGAAGACCAAACAAAGTGATTAGGACTAATTCACCGAATAGAGTCCCTAATCAATCTAGGTCAGGACCACAACAAAATAATAGGAGTACTACACCTAGACGAGCTTACACTCCGATTAGGTCACACACTCCTGTAAGACATCAAACACCAGGTAGAGCTCAGGAATATCACTCGGAAACGCCTTATAATCGAAATTATTCAAGAGCTCCACAGCAAATTCCTACACAAAGGCCGAGAGTGAACTTAAATCACTCTGCACCACAACAGGCTCTAAATCAAACACCCAAGTCACCTGAAAGGAGAGATGGGTATTTGAAAGAGTTCAAGTATGTGGACGAGAATGATATTACCAAGTCAGTTATGGCTTGGGTTCCCCGTGATAACTAACCTCTTTTCTTTCATGTGCAAGATATAACTACAGGTCCAAACAACAAGTGGTTCGTTGACAGTGGTTGCTCTAGGCACATGACTGGGGAAAGAAGTCTACTCGCAGACTTCAAGGGAGGGAATAGGGGATTTGTATCATTCGCTGGTAATAATGGAGGAAATATCACCGGAACTGGAGTGGTCACTAATGGGACTATCAAACTTGATCAAGTTTACCACGTTGATAAACTTGTTCATAATCTCATTAGTGTATCTCAAATCTGTGATAAGAAGAACTCAGTACTTTTAACTGATACTGAGGCGTTAAAGCTGAAACCGGGATTCAAAGTACCTGAAGAGTGGATACTGATGAGGGCCCCAAGGAAGAATGACCTGTACATGCTAGACATGAATAAACCGGAATCTTCGATGGGACCAATATGTCTACTATCAAAAGCTTCAGAGACCGAATCAGTTCTTTGGCACAGACGCATGTCACACATGCACATGAGAAAAATGAATTACATTACGAAAAATGGATTGGTGCAAGGTGTTCCAATGAAGAGTTTTCAGTTTGAAGACAAGTGTCTACCATGCAAGAAAGGAAAACAACACAAGAAGGCACACAAGTCCAAGACTCAAAACTCTATAGCTGCCACATTCGATTTGTTGCATATGGACCTGTTCGGACCAATCAACAAAAGGAGCATAGGTGGTAGTTGGTATTGTTTAGTTATTACTAATGATTACTCATGATTTTCTTGGGTTTTCTTTTTAGGTACAAAGGACGAGACAGCTGCCAAGCTAATCGGGTTCTTAGACCAAGTGGAAAACTCCTATGGGACGCGGGTAAAACGTATCAGGAGTGATAATGGAATGGAATTCAAAAACACAGTAATTGGTGTATATTGCCTATCAAAGGGCATAGTGCATAAATTTAGTGCACCTTATGAGCCACAACAAAATGGGGTGGCAGAACGGAAAAACAGGACTTTGATTGAGGCAGCAAGGACCATGCTCTCGGATTCAAAGTTTCTTACCATGTTTTGGGGGGAGGTAGTGAATAACGCATGTCATGTTTTAAATCGGGTCCTTACTGTCAAATCACTGAACAAAACATGTTATGAAGTTTTGAATAAAAGGCCACCAAATTTAACTGGCTTCGAACCATTTGGGGTACCATGTACGTCAATGAAAACAAAACATCAACCTAAGTTTGGTGAAAAGGCTGACGAAGGTTATTTCCTAGGTTATGTGCCGAATTCACCAAACAAATGGGTTTTTAACAAATCAAATGGTACAGTATAGATTGTGTATAACATTGATGTAACAAGTTATACACATGAACCCCAAACTGGTCCGGAATGGATTTTTGATTATGACAAACTGTTTGATAGCATTTTGTATAAGTCAATTTACTTGATATCGAATATTAACAAGTGTTTGATATATGTTTGAGGAGGCAGTGAATACCGCATGTCATGTTTTAAATCGAGTCCTTACTGTCAAATCACTGAACAAAACCTGTTATGAAGTTTTGAATAAAAGGCCACCAAATTTAGCTGGCTTCGAACCATTTGGGGTACCATGTACGTTAATGAAAGCAAAACATCAACCTAAGTTTGGTGAAGAGGCTGACGAAGGTTATTTCCTAGGTTATGTGCCGAACTCACCAAACAAACGGGTTTTTAACAAATCAAATGGTACTGTAGAGATTGTGTGTAACATTGATGTAACAAGTTATACACATGAACCCCAAACTGGTCCGGAATGGATTCTTGATTATGACAAACTGTTTGAATCATTTAACATTCCTTTGGATGGAAATGCAGGTACATTCGAACAGGACTTGTCGTCATTAAATCTGAATGACGAGGGTCAAAGTTTTCCGAGGACGACCTTTCCATCAACTTGTGAGCCTACAACAACAGAAGATAGATCTCCAGCAGAGAATGATTCTGAGTTGCCTGCAAATGAAAATCAGACTACAAATTCTAACTCCGAAGACAGTGGTCATGTGGAAGAAAATGTAGGGTTGACGAGATAGAAATATCGAGGATTAATAAGAATCATCCGATCGAGAGCATCATAGGAAACCCAAATGCTGGTGTGACGACTAGGAGTAGTTTGAATAACAACACAGTGTTGTTGTCCATGATCAATGACTCCAAGGCCTTTCACACTTGCTTGTATTCGTGTTTCATCTCGCAAGTAGAGCCGAAGAATGTGCAAATGGCACTGAAAGACAACTCTTGGGTTGAAGCGATGCAGGAAGAACTGTCACAATTCAGGAAACTTGAAGTGTGGGAGTTAGTTCCGTTACCTCGAGGAGAAGTTGCAATAGGAACCAAGTGGGTTTTTAAGTGCAAGAGAGATGATCGAGGTATAGTGACTCGCAACAAGGCAAGACTTGTAGTAAAGGGTTTCAACCAAGAGGAAGGAATCGATTACAATGAAGTATTTGCACCAGTGGCAAGGCTTGAGGCAATCCGTTTGTTTCTAGCTTTTGCTTCCTTCAAAGGATTTAAAGTCTATCAGTTAGACGTTAAGAGTGCTTTTCTTTATGGCAAAGTGAAGGAACTGGTGTATGTCGAACAACCGCCCGGGTTTACAGATCCGAAGTATCTAGATAGAGTGTATCGTTTAGATAAGGCTTTATATGGACTACATCAAGCACCAAGGGCGTGGTACGAGACTCTATCTACTCATCTTTTAGACAACGGGTTTGAAAGAGGGAGAATTGGCAGTACGTTGTTTGTGAAGAGTAAAGGTGAACATTTCATCTTGGTACAAGTGTACGTCGATGATATCATTTTTGGGTCATCAGACGAGCAGATGTGAAAAGACTTTGAGAAGGTGATGAAGTCTAAGTTTGAGATGAGTGCTATGGGTGAGTTAAACTTTTTTCTGGGTTTGCAAGTTGAGCAGAGGAAGGAGGGTATGTTTATCCATCAGACGAAGTATGTCTACGATATACTAGAGCGCTTCAGGATGGAAGGAACCAAGCTGACGGCTCACTTTAGTACGCCGATTCAAGTGAATCATAATCTCGGACCGGGTACAGAAAGTGATACCGATGTGGATCCGACGTTATATCGGGCCATGATTGGATCACTTTTGTATTTAACTGCTTCTAGACCTGACATAATGTTTGTTGTGTGTATTTGTGCTAGGTTTCAAGTTAATCCAAAAGAGATGCACATGAAAGCTGTGAAGCGGATTCTGAGATACCTCAAGTCGAAACCGAAGCTGGGACTTTAGTATCACGCGGATGGTGATCTGGAATTGGAAGCTTTATGGATTCAGATTATGGAGGGTGCAGCTTGAATCGCAAATCAACAACTGGAGGTTGTCAGTTCCTTGGAGGGAGACTCATTTCCTGGAAATGCAAGAAACAGACTTCGGTAGCCGTGTCAACGTGCGAGGCCGAATATGTTGCTGCTGGTAGTTGCTGTTCACAGGTTTTGTGGATACAAAAAAAAATTGCAGGATTACGGGTTGACTTTTACTAATACTCCTATTAGGATAGATAACTAGTCAACTATTTCTATAACCAATAATCCAGTTAAACATAGTAAAACGAAGCACATACACATAAGACACCATTTTATACGTAATTGTGCTGAAAAGAATTTAATTAAGCTGGTAAAACTGGCAATGGAAGATAATAATGCTGATTTATTTACCAAAGCTTTTGATAAGTCACGCTTTGAGTTGTTAGTTCAACTAAATGGCATGCGTAATCCAGAGTAGTTTGACCTTAGTAGAATTTATTTCTTTTTATAGCAATAAGTTTTTCTTTCCTTTTATAGTAACTTTGGTAGCTAAGTAGAATTTCTTTCCTTTTGCAGTAAGTTAGTAGGTTATTTTATTCTTATTTATGAAAAACAAAAGAAAACAGAGAGAAAACCATAAAAAGCTCAAAAAAAGAGAATATTGGAAAATGAGTTAAGTCTTAGATACATAGGTTCAAAAGTGACGAAAATTAGCACAGTCGATACAATCTCTAAGTGTTAAACTTTCACACATAATGTACCTTAAACTCTAAGTGATATACATTTTCTAGTTTGATGTGTTGGTAGGCATAATACACAAAGGGAATCACAAGGCTAATAAAATATTCAAGAAAAAGTCATATGTGTAACTAACTTAGATGTATGACCAAAGGGTCTTAATTTTATGTTAGAGACATACAGACAATGATTCTAAATGAGGTATGCAAATTTTCTGGGGGATGTATAGCCACATCAGATACATCTTAAAGAAAAGAAAATAATAGAAAAATCATGATAGTGAATTGAGAGTCAAAACAAGTAACTTTGTTGTACGTAAGTACAGACCTGTTGCCTCTGGTTTGACTCGAGTTAGCAAGATAAGTCGCTTTGTTGTACGTCTGTACAGACCTGTCACTGCTGTCTTGCTAGCTTTATATAAACTTTAAGACAAACTAAGACACTCTGTTGTATGCAAATACAGAACTGTGTCCGACGTTTGCCTTTTAAAGAAAATTCGTAATACCGAAAAGTTATAATCATTGTGTGTATGCCTTGGTCATAAAAGTATGTCTAAGTCTGAGACAGGAAGGTAGTTTCTTGATAAATAAAAAGGCGAAGGGATATTCCAAAGTGTAACATGTTTAAAGGGAAAATAATACCAACAATCGTCTAGAAATGTGTGTCATGACAAACAATCAAGGAATCAAAACTTCCTAAGTGTGAGAGTGCAATACTTAAAGTGCATATTTGACACCGCTATCTGATTGAACCTTTCTTTGAGTTCCTCGCCAAAAATATTCTGTTAGCATAGGTTGTAAAGTTTTAAATGTATTGTTGAATAGTTTAAGTTTAAATTTTAGTCAAAATTTTATTTTATTTTATTTTTAGGAAAAAGGTAAAATTACTAAGGATGCATTTTTAGTTGAATAAACAAACATTGCATGAAAATCTATTGCTTATTGTAAATAAATTTTGCATAGTTTGTTCCGTTACACGAAAAAGTTGAAAGAGTTGGAAAAGTTTGAAAAAGTTGAATTTTATTCAAAGATTTTCAAAACTTTCAATTATGTTCGAATTCAAGACAAACTCGAATTAGTTTTCGAATCTGTCAGTAAATTCGAACTTAAGTGCAAGTTCGAATGTTGTTAGTATATAAAGGTCAACAGTGACTCATTTATGTCAACTACTTTCGATTTTCTATCTTCGAACTTGCCCACTGCGATTTCGAACTTATATTCGAATTTACCGATTTCGAATTTTACACTATTTCTCGAAGTTTTGTCCTTTGTGTTCGAATCTACTTACAAATCTAGGTATAAACATAAGTGTTATACAAGATGTAAGTATCCTAGGACTTATTTATAGCAAAAAATCGACTAATTTTGAAGTTTTAAGGGTTTAAGCTTTGTGATTCAAAATCACACGTTTTAACCTGTGAAACTTCAAATAAATCACATACATCTTCGATTAGAACCTAATAGGACTAGCTGATACTAATTTCTAAGTCAAATGGGGTTTAAATCATGGATTTGTATTCGAAAGTGACCGACTTCGAACATGTTCATCATGTTCGAACTTGTCAGAAAATTTGAATTTAGTCAAATTCTAATTTAACAAAATTCGAATTAAGTCAAATTCGAATTTAGTCAACTTCGAATATACATCTTCGAATGTTTTATTAAATTCGAAATGTTTACATATTTGTAAATTCAGACTTGTAGAAATTCGAATATGTTGGATTGTGGACTTATGTAAGTTCAAAATAAAACAAATTCGAAATTAAACAAGTTTCATTTTTATTTTTCACTTCTAATATATATTAATCTTTAATGTGCAGATATGGGTGAAAGGGCATTTTTCCAGAAGCATAATATGGTCATGTCACCAGACAGAGAGCTTCCTGAAGCTCAGGCCTTTAGGCAGATGGTGGAGTTTTTGGCACTCTCCAGGGTCTCGTATGCACTATCCCATAATGTGCAAATAATATTTCCATATGTTAGGCAATTCTGGGATCATTTACAAGTTGATTGTACGGTGACGCCAACTGTTTTAAGAACGAGAGTGGGAGGGCAGCCGATTGTATTCTCCGCGGATATGCTTCGTCGAGTTTTGCAGCTAGGGTCTGTAGAACAAGAGGCAGGACCACTTTATTTCACATTGAACATAAGGCAAGAAGCCTTCCTGCATATGGGTTATGGACTAGATATCGCTAAAGCTTCCTATATGAAGAGTGGTTTGATAGGCCAGTGGAGGTACTTGGTGCACGTGATTATGGTGTTCTTTGCACCTAAAAAGGCGAGTTTCGACTATATAGTATCCAAGATGCAGTCGGCTATGATTGCCTTGGTGTATAATAAGAGTTTTAGCTACTCTGAAATGTTCTTTGCGGAGTTTGTACATAAGATAACGGCTCCAGCGCGCGAAAGATTCTTGATGTATCCGCGATTTGTGTAACAACCTAAACTTTAATTAACTTCAATCAGCAACAACAAACATGATTAGCAATAATTAACAAGTTTAGAGTTAAATAATATGTTTAATGTAATTTTAATTACATTTATTAGCTATGTATTTTTATAAAAGTTAATAAAAGTTACGATCAAGTTATGAGTTGTAATTATAAAGTTGGATGACCAAAATGAAGGAAATGAAAGAAAATAAAGATTTAGTGGTTAATTTGTAAATTAATAAAACTTATTAAAAGTTTTGATTAAATAGACACCCAAATTTAGGTTCTGGTCATTTTTTTTTGTTGTTTGCAAGAAATCAAATTCTCTTCTTCTTCACTCTAAGTCCACGGCTCCAATCTTTAATCCTTCATAAATTGCAACCAAGATTGAAGAAATCAAGTGAAAATCATCAAAAGCAAACATCAAATATATGAAAGATTTAAGGTAATAACATCAATTTTGTTCTTGAGTGTGAGTATAGGAACCCACGGTTCCTGAATTTTTGTAGGGTTTGAGTGTCTTCAAAATCATCAAATTGAACATCAAATGGTGTTTAAAATTAGAAATTAAATCCATGCATGTGATTAATATGTGGTTGATTGAAGATGTTAGCATATTAAGGATTAAAATACATGTTTCTGCATTGTGTGTAAATATTTCTGTTTGATGAGCCGAGAGATGGCCAAATGAGGCCATTGGCCTTCGGCCTGGCCCCATGTGTTTCATGTTGACTGATTGATTTTATAAGAGCTTGAAATCACCCATAATTCTTTCAATCTTGCTGCACAAAACAACCTATGTGAGTGTGTCTGTCCTGCGGTCAATCAACAACAGCCGTAGCATATATATATATATATATATATATATATATATATATATATATATATATATATTCTGTGCAGTGTGTGTGTTTGTGGACAGTATGTATGTATACGAGCATGTGGTGTGTGTGTGTTCTAATATGAAATAGTAATTTTAAGATGCATATAAGTGGGTGTTTTATAGGCATTTAGAAGCTACAACAGGTTAATTATTGGGTGATGTGGTGCTGTCCGTAGCTCAACATTAAGTTGAGTCACAGACTGGTTTAGTTTCAAAAACTGAGCAGCCTTTTTAACATGTATATATATATAACTAATGTGTGTTAGGTGAGCTAAGATCAGCCCCAATAGCCCCTTAAGTTAACCCAAAACGGAATGTCTTGAGTTTGTGTGAACGAAGCTGAAAACAGAAAGATTTAAGAGTGTGTGTGCAGTAATGCAAAAGTGTATTTGTTGCTGTTTTGTGTCCGTGAACCAGGCCAAGAAGGCCTATGGCCTTCGGCCTTGGCTTCCTAATAATGTTGATGTTTTGTTTATCATCAAGATGCATATAAATCCCTTTAATCCATCCTTTTTGCTGCTGAAATATGAGAAAAAAATAGATGAACAAAGTGCAGGTGTGTGCAGTGATGTATGTGTGTGTGTTCCATATAAATGAAATATCCAAGACTCACCTTGAGTGAAGGTCTCGGACCTGATCATAAGTAATACAAGCAGCCCACTTTAACCTGTATATAATCTAAGTGTGTGATGTTGTGCATAAGAATTTCCGAGACTAATAAGTCTCGGATGTAAGTGAGCAAACAGAACAACCCATCTTTTTTTAACTCAACTTTTATGCAATAAAAAGGAAATGACAAAGGCTGCGGTTGGGCTGTTACTTGCTGGACATACACAAACATACATTCATGCATAGAACTGAGAACCAAAAGAAATGGAATTAATTGTTGATGCCTTTTTGCTGCACACTTTACACACATTTAACTTATATGTTTTTTAAGGAAATAAAGGCATTGTAAGTTCTGTTTTTAACATCTTTATTCTTCCTAGATATTACAAATATATAAAAGTAAGCTATGACTGTTGCTTTTTGCTACACATATGTATGTATATATATAATTTCGGTGCTGTTGCTCTGCTGAAAATGTAATATTTCAGCAGCCCTTTTCAGCATTTTTAATGCATAAATTGTCCATAAATTCTTCCCTTTTTGCTGTTGCGAAAACAGAAACAATATAGCAGTCCATTCTTTGTTTCTATCTATGTATGCAGAATGTGAATATACATGTTGTGTGTGTTTTTGACAGCCATAGATATATATACCTTGACATGTAAATAAGTCAAATACATGTATGTGTGATCACACTTTACATCGATACATATAAGCCAACAAAGTTGCATCAAATTAACGAATGTAAGCATGTGTGTGATCATCTAATAGAACATCAAAACGTAGACATGAAATTGATGATTATAGGTGTTTTAAGTTGATTAAACGCTCAATGTTCATAAACACTTACCTTATATTTTGAACAAAGTCATCATAATATAAAGACATAATTAGGCATATGTATATATGAATTAAAGTTATAAAATTCATATGAAAGTATATTGATGTTCCTATTTTATAATGTATGCAATAAAGCACCATCATCATGTATACATTCAATTTTAAGAACTTTCGATTGAATGCATATGGATATAAGTTGATTATGCATATCATGACATTACATGCATTCATATGGGTTCAAATTACAAGTTGAGTTGAAAGAATGACCAAATAGGTCACACATGTCCATGAAATGTATAAAAGCTCATAAATTCAGTAAAATCATGCTAAATCTAAGCTTTAATGTCTAATTGTGACCCTATAAAGTCTGAGATAACACGAAAAGTCAATAAATGTGTAAGTCTATACATAAGTTTCAGAAAGTCAACGAATGCAACAGAAATACACAAATGCGTTAAGTGATGTCATGAAAGCTTATGTAAATTGGTTTGTCATACAATTAATAGGTTCAGCTAAATCTGAACTATGTTATCAAGTCAAAGTCCATAAGCCAAGCCAGAAAGTCAAGTTAAAGCAATTAAAGCCAAGCTCAGTTAATAAAGTCAAGCCAAAGTCAGAGAAACAAAGTCAGAACTTAAAGTCAATTGCTAAATCCTTAGATAACTCAGGTGGTGGATTTAATCCGCTTGCGAAAGTCAAAGTCAACAGCCATGCAATAAAACAGTAACAGTGAGTTATAGATATAACTGTATACATGTTTGTCTTCCTGTGAGACATATTGTTGTTCTAGCTTTATTTGAAAGTCTATATGCTCAGCTAGAATGTGACCTGTGCACACCTTGGTACGGTGATGCCCTGTGGATCATGATAGCTTTTAATATATCATCCTCCACACATGTCCTTACAGTCTGAATTAGTATTGGATATATATTGTTGTTGCTATCTTGATTCATTACTTTGAATGCTTTCAGTTATTTGCCACATTATTGATGCTTTTCATATGCTTCCGCATAATTCAAGTCTGAGTAAGTCTATGCCAGTCCATGATGAAGTCTACTCCGATGTCCACGTTGTCTTACTGGTAGCTAGCCCAGTATTGGCTGATCCCCACAATTAAAAAGTGTGTGCGTGGGATTAAACATCATCCGATATTAAGTCATATGTCTCACAATGTCTGGCTGATAGCGGCAGTCATGTCAAAATCGCGCTTAAAGTCAAAGTCAGAGATTAAAGTCAAAAGTCAAAGTCAAGTCTCCGCTTAAAATTGTCATGGCATGTCAACTGTTAAATCTATAATCTCACTAAGCACCGCTTACAGTTGTTGTTGAATCTTTTTACAGAAAAGATCAAAGGAAAAGGTCCAGCTGAATCAGGTTCTTAGGATCTGCAAGCCCGAATTGGAAGCCATTAGACCACTACTTCAGCTGAAATTGGTATCAAATGAATTGATTATGAAGGTGGTTTGGGTAGAAGAAGTGACATGTATTGTGGTTATGTACTAGATTAGTGTCCTTGTGCCTTTATAGTTTACTTTTAAACTTTAATAATCTTGTTTTAAACAAATTGTAAATTAATCCTAATTACTGTAATGACTTAATTCCGCATTTTATTAATTCTATCTTAGTTGTGATTTATGCTGTATTGCTCCTTGGGACCTAGTCATTCAGGACTGCCCCGTAAGGGGAGGTCTTGACAATTTGTGATGATGCTGATTCGACATTTTTTGCCAAATCTGCCACATCTTCCAGATATTCAAAGTGTGGCAGTTATAGATAAAAGAATTTTTGCTGACTGTCAGTCACACAACGCCCGCAGGGCTGAGCAGATCAGACCACTAGAAGCACGTCTCTTTGGTGCAGTGGTAGATCCAGAGTTTGTGGCCCCAGAAGGGGAGAACTGGGCTGGAGAAGGGCCTCAGCCACAGCCAGTGCAACAACAGCCTCAGCAACATCAACGACCTCCACCGCAACCGAGAAGAAGACAAAGAGCTACAGCGAGTCAAACTCAGGCTTCCAGGCCTTCAGCAAGCAGAGTTCCAGAGTCATCGACAGCAGGTCCATCATCGGATGCTGCGGGTCCTTCGGGCGTGGCCCCAGAAATTGATCCTCGAGTAGATACTCTAGAGGAAATTTGGGCACATGGTTCTCAGGCAAAACAGGATATTGCTGCTGAACTAGTTGATACACTCTTGGAGCCTCCAGCTGATTAGAGTGATCTTATGCGAGACATTGACGAATGTCAACCTTCCGAGGATGAGGAAATGGAATTTGAGATCCAGGATCAAAGAGAAGCTGAGGTAGAGGGTCAAGTGATGACCACTTTAGAATCGGAGTCTGAGGAAGTTGAAGAGGTCGAAGTCGAAGAAGTAGCAGTGGAATCGGTTGATCCATCTATTCGAATAGGCAGATACGTATCAAGAATTGTGGTCAGTGAAAGAGAGAGAGAAAAGAGAGTGGCTAGAGAATCAGATGATGATGCATCTGATTATGAAGCAGAAGATCCTACCCCTGTCATGGCACGACAAAGGGCGAAAAGGCACAGATTCATGCAGGGAGCTTCATCCGCTTCTGCCCCACAGCATGAAATTCCTGCTATTCAACCAACCATCACTCCATCACCAATTACATCCATTCCATCCACATCGTCCACCTTCACTGAAAACCAACGATTTACAGAGCTAAGGAGCAAAGTAGATTTCCAAACAGTCCAAATCTTCCTGCTTACAACAGCAGTCAACGAGCTTCAAGCGCATAACACCAGACTTGATCAGGAGAACATTGAGCTGAAAACATTTGTTGCTGATCAAGCTTCTGAGATTAAGACAATGAAGTCCCTCCTCGAGCGGTTATTGAAAAATCTACAAGCTCAGGGGGAGACAAGCTGCAAAGAAGCTGAGGTGATAAGGAGAGAAGATGATGAAGGCAATGATCCCGAGGCAAGAAAAGAAGGTGAGCTAGCAGATTTTCTGACTACTTAGCAAGCATCAATTCAGGGGGAGCCAAGTCAGTCTACTGAAATGGAAGGAGCTGGAGGTGAAGCTTCAAAGACCATCGAGAGCGAGTTGATAGATGCTCTGATGGATATTGAAGAAGAAGAAATACTGTTTGATTTTTAAGATGATGTTGAAGAGTTGGAGGAAGGGGAGTTTGTTCCCGAAGACATAGTTGATTGGAAGTTTGATGAGGAGGTGGTGGAAGATGAAGATGACAATGTTGATGAAGTGATCATTCATTCACAGCCTATCACTGAGCAATATGTGCATGACAATCAAAATGTGATTGATATTGATGAGATTAAGTTGGCCTCCGTAGACGATTCAGAACTGGAAGAAGCTGAGAAAGAACCAACTAGAGCTAAATTGTTAAATCTGTGGTTCCGAAAGGAAGAGAAGAAGACAGAGCCGAAGATGAAAAGGAGGATGAGAGTTCCAGGTTCTAAAGACCTATCAGGTGGAATTATTAGCTGGTTCTTTGACAGGGATCTGCAGCTATTCATATTAAAAAGAAGAGATGGACTCCAATACCTGAGGCGAACGCTTAAAGTGTTTAACACATTGCCAAAGGTAGAAGTGAAGGAGTTAGCCTGGAAAGAGTTGATTAACATCGGTGAAGACCCTTATGCTGAAGTTATTGCTAAAATAATCAGAAAAGAGGGCAGATCCGAAAAGTTTGAAAGACTCAAGCTGAGGTCGCGCAAAAGAGTGGAGGATGAGTCAAGAATAGATCCTCACACGGGAAGACCATGGGCTAAAATGGTTTACAAACCCGTCAGATGTTTGAAGAAGGTGCCACTGAAGTCTATGCCACAAGATGTTCTCAGAAACATGAAATGGTGGTACATAGACAATGAAACAGCTGAAGCAATAATGGAGGATTCAGAAGATAAAGTAATTTTGAGAGTATATGATCCGTTGCACCTAATAAATCCATCTAAGGATGACCTACAAAAGCTACACGATCAGCCTATCTTCTTTCATGAAGGCTGGAGATCTGAGGCTAGGAAATTCCAAAAGATAGTTAGAGTATGTATAGATTTAGGATTATATGCAGGTAGTAGCATATACAGTTCGAGTACTTAGACAAAATGTAAATAGTTAGAAGCTATCGTCAAGGGGGAGTCTGTTAGTACATCCTGTATGACGATAGCAGTCTAAGTATAGATAGCATTTTGTATAAGTCAATTTACTTGATATCGAATATTAATAAGTGTTTGATATATGTTTGATTATATATGTTTGATACTAATTGTATGTATGTTTGAACTTGGTGTAGTGTATTACCATAAGTTCAAAGATAAATTCAAACATAAGTTTGAAGGCTTAAGTTCGAATTTGTTAAGAGGACAAGTTCGAAAAAGGCCTTGGGCCAAGTTCGAACTAGTCCTAGACAAAGTCGAACCAGTCAGTATAATTAAGGGTTAATTCGATTAATTATGGGACTTTTGCAGAATTTCAGAGAGTTTAAGCAAAAGGGCGATCTCGAACTTGCTAGCAATCAGAGAGTTTCATTGGAGAGAATCATCGTGTCGGGACGATCCGTTGTTCGTCTATCACCGTGCTAGTCTCCGTGTTTCGGTGTGCGTGGTCTATCCGTCAAGCCACTAACGACGATTCCGCACTCGTTGGAAGGTGTCGCGTCAAGATAAGATCCGTAGAGAGCAGACCTTACACAAATTATGTGGATGACATAATTTTTGGTTCTACTAATGAACATTTATGCAAGAATTTTACACTGCTCATGAAATTTAAATATAAAATGAGCATGATGGGTGAACTTACTTTCTTTTTAAGATTACAGGTTAAACAAACCTCAAATGAAATTTTCGTAAATCAAAGAAAGTATACATTGGATCTTTTGAAAAAGTTTAAATTTGATCAATGTTCTCCTATCAAAACCCCAATGGCAACCAATGTAAAGTTGGATGCTGATGCCTGTGGCAAAGCTGTTTCAGTAACAGCTTACAGAGGCATGATTGGAAGCTTGCTATACTTAACAACTAGTAGACCAGATATTATGTTTGCTACTTGTTTAAGTGACAGGTTTCAAGTTGGTCCAAAGGAATCACATCTAGCTGCTGTGAAAAGGGTTTTATATACCTAAAGGGTACACCAGCCTTGGGTCTTTGGTATCCGAAAGACTCCAGCCTTGAATTAATAGGTTATTCAGATTCTGGTTTTGAAGGTTGCAGGCTAGATAGAAAGAGCACAACACGTGGATGTCAACTCCTTGGTGGAAATTTGATCAGTTGGTGCAGCAAGAAGCATAATTCTGTTTCTACTTCTACTGCTGAAGCTGAGTACATTGCTGCTGGAAGCGGCTGTGGGCAGATTCTATGGATGCAGCATCAGCTTGAGGATTATGGTCTTGTATATAGGAAAACTCCTATTCTGTGTGACAATACAAGTGCCATGGTTATCTCCAACAATCCATTCTTCCACTCTAGAATAAAGCATATTGAGGTCAGACATCGCTTCATAAGGGATCACATCCAAAAAGGTAATGTGGAGGTAAGTTTTGTTTCCACAGAAGAACAACTTGTAGAAAATTTTCACCAAAGCTCTTGTTGAAAACAGGTTCAATTACCTTGTAAGCAAGCTAGGTATGTTAAATAAAATTAATTAAGTATCATTGATGTTCAAAAGTCACTTGTTCAATTCTATCAAATTTTTACAGAACAGCTTAGACAGATTAGGTTCCACTTGTTCTGTCCTTACCCAGTTTTTGAAAATTTGGATAGCTTGGACATACAACAGGCTTTACAAAATAAGTTATAATCTCAAACCTTTTCTGTTGTACAAAATTTCATCCTGCTCACTCTGTTAATCTGTCATACAAGGCAATGCCTTGTAACCTGTTCAACTATTGAAAAAGTTTCACAATGAAACTTGTTCTCAAATAGCTGCACAGGTTTCATGAACAGCTTACAGAATGATCGGTGCTTGATGAAACCTGTTCATCACATGTTTGGACACAGCTTAGAACATCAACTTTTAATTAACATTACTTCACATTTAAGTTACTTAAAATTGAGTATTTATTTAACTTAATTACCTGCGGATAATGTTTGTTACGTGTGTTAGTAGTTAAAAAGGTCAAGTTGGTCTGACATGGTAAAAAGTTCCGTTTTCCGTTAGAAACATTTCAAATCAACCACCCAAACCTTTCTCTCTCCTTATCACTCACATTTAAATCCTATAAATACCCAACTCACTGTTTCATCATTTTCTTCTTCCCTACTGCTTCCATAAGTTCCTGATAAACCCTAACAGACTAAGTGTCCAAATATCGTGCATTCCTACTACTTTCTCAAATGGCTCAACAAAACAACCCCCTTCTCCCTGTGTTCATTGGTGATGATGTTGAGAAGCACCACTCTGTCAACACCATGCTCACAATCAAACCCACCAACTACATTGCAAAATTAACCATTCCCAAAAACTATACTAGGAAAGGTTATGAATCAATGGTGGAGTTTCTGTCAGCCCATCCTCTCCATTATGCTATGACTGCCTCTCCTTGTGTCATGTACCAGGAGATGGTCTACGAGTATTGGTACACTTGCTCCTATGATCCATCTACCAAAACAATCAGGGGAACCATTCTCAATGGCACTCAAACTGTTTAGATCAATACTGCTCTTCTCAGGAAAGTACTTCATCTTCCAGTGGCTGACACATGTGACAAACCTCAGCCTGAGGACGAACAGATGGGTAATATGCTATGCTTCGGTGGTGTAGCAGAACCAAAGGTGGGTGCAACCCTGTTCAGAAGGGATCTCTCCCCAACTTACAGTTTCCTCTTCGCCTCAGTGGTGATGAGCCTGAGCTGCAAAGTTGGTTCATCTGACCAACTCAACAGGGATAAGATACCCATAGTCCTATAGCTTGTGGATGGGACTACTTTGAACATGGCAAGATGGCTATTCTTGATCTGGAGGAACCTGGTGCAACAAGAACAATGTCCAGCTACTGTCAAATACCCAAGGTTTTTGAGCCTCATTTTCAAGCACATTTGTGGTGAGAATCTTTACAACTCCCAACCTCTATTGACTACTGCTGCATTCCCTGTTATTGGAAATATGGTATTTTATACCACAATACTCAACAATGAACCTCCTCTATCTACTCCAATGAGGAGGTTGCTTGGTTTGGTGGAAGGACCTTCTACTACTCAGAAGGTGGATCCAGTCACTGCTCCCAAAGGAAAATCCAAATCGAGGCCTAAAATGGTGAAACGTGCCTTGACAACAAGTGAAGCTGAGCCTGTCCGCAAGAAGGCTAAAACAGCTAAGTCTGTCCCATCAGCCTCAGTGGCTGAGGGGAGCAGGCTGGTCACCCTGGTTCATCCGTTAAACCTGAAGCCTTTGTGGCTGGTGCCTCTGTGACACCTGAGACTATAGAACAGGAACAATTACCTGTTTCAAGCCCGGTCTCCCCACCAGTCAAAACAGAACCCCACATCACCTCTCCACAACATCCATCTTCTACATCCTCCCTCACAACCTATAACAGGCTAAGAAGAAAATCCTTAGCCAAAAAGAAAACCTCCTCTCAAACCAGCCCCTTTGATCCCAACAGGAGTTTGTTGAAAAAGAAGCAACCCATGCTGCTTTTGCTTCTCCTATTTTGGGAGTAAGTGCAACCTCTATGGAGCAGGCTTCACTCCATGCAGCATCCGCCCAGAGTCAGCCTGAGCCCTCTGGTTCCTCCCAACAGGAACCAGTTGTACAAAAGGAGACCACCACATCAACTGTCCAAGCCTCTCAACAGGCTGAAGACATTGAAAGACAGGAGCACTCTCCACTACACACTGAGTCCACACAGTCACCCCCTCATATTTCTCATACACAATCTGAGTCTGCACGAGGTGCCAAAGCTGCTGGAACAGATCATCCAGCAGATTAGCCTCCATCATCTGTTCTTTATGACACAGCTGTTCAACACCCAACAACTGTTGAAGGACCAACATCTCATGCTGATTATCCTTAGGGAATGGAACATCCCTCTGGTGAAGCTGCTCACCAAAAGTAAATTCCATCATCAGCATTCACCACTGATGATGTTGAAATGCACATCCCATCTCCCTATGAAGAGGTGCCTGCAAACCAAGGTACCACTGAGGGAACAACACATGGTCTTGATGAAGGTGCTACAATTCCAGTAACATCTGAAAGGCCACCAACTTCCATTGCCTCACCTCATGGTGCAGATACAACCATTGCTGAAGGTCCCCTTGATCCTTCCAAGCTGGGCCATATAACTTATGCACAGGCTATGGAATTGCTCTCTAAAGTATCCCTTCCATCACTTACTGACCCCCAAACTCCACAATCCTCACCATCACACTCATCCCCATCCACTCAATCCAAACACTCAACCCATACACCTCCGTCCCCCAAAGAACTATCTTTGAAGGACCAGATTTGTGTGCTGTCCAACAAAGTTGGTTCTTCGAAATCTTCCATGATCTCCCTTCCATCCATTATTTCAGACTATCTGTCTGCTCAACTTCAAGGGTTTCTTGATTCATCTAGGACCACCTTTCTAGCCCCTGCTCCCCAATATGATCATTCTTCTCAGCTTTTTGCACTCACTGCACAACTGCGACAACTCTCCTCCTCCCTATCCTCAATTCTTCCTCTTCAACAGGACTCTGTGTCCAGCCTGTCATCTGTTTCTCAACAGCTGTCAGGTCTTGCTGAAACCTATTCTATCACCCTGCCATCCACACTAGCTTCCCTAAATACCATAGTGGTATCTCTATTAAATTCTGTGTCCTCAAACTTTGATGATATGCAAGATTCTCTTGAACTAACTCTTGCCCAACTTCAAAGTTTGGTGTTCACAGATTCTGATAGGGCTGCTATTTCCCAGCTGTCCTCCCTTGAAAACTCTCATTCCTCTTCTCTCAAACCTGTGTTACCCAGCTAGCAGAGGTCAAGGACAATATGACTTTCTTAGTGCATAGCCGGTTTGTTCAAGGCCTGCTCCCAAATCTGCTGCTACCCAGCCTAGTGGATCCAATCCTTCAGGCTGAATTGATGTTGAAGGCTCTGTGCCATCTCCTTCAAAGGGAGAGGAAATCTGCCTTAAAGACAAAGTCTAAGGGGGAGAAATCTTCATCTCCCTTTAAGGAGAAATCAGCCTCAGTATGGCAAGCAGCAGGTCTTTCACATACTGGCACTATTGAAGGTTCTTCCAAAGTCTCTGAAACTGCTGAACCTACTCAGGGTGGATTTCCAAGCCCTGCACCATCTAAGGGGGAGGAATCCATTCCTGAGGACAAGCCTAGCAAAAGGAGACACCTGATTTTGCAATAATCTGAGGAAGAAGAAGAAGAGGAGGAAACCGAAGCTGCTTTGATTAAGGCAGCAAAGGGGAAAGGGATAGACCCAGTGGACACTGACTATCTCAAAGCTGCTCAGCTCAAATTTGACAAATCTAAGGCCAAGGATATGAGCATTTCACTGGAAGCTTATTATAAGTGGAAACAAGAGCAGCTTGAGATTCTTGAAAGACAGAAGAAGGAAGAAGCTTCTGCTAAAGCTGCTAAAGCCCTTGCATACAAGGAGGCAAGAAAGATCAAAATTCCCTCGTTGGATGTTCAAAGGAAATTGATAGAGGCAGGTAATGAGTGAGTGGTAGGTAAAGAGGGAGAGAAGGAACAGAGTGCAAAGGTCTTGGTGACCAAATCAAAGCATGCATTCTCATCAGCTAAATCCTAAGTTCATTTTGACAATATGGCAAGGAATAATTCTTTGATGTTGCAAACAGAAGACTTGCCAAGGAAACAATTGTCAAAGCTGTCCCCATATCTAGGAAAGGTAAGACGTGGAGACTTCAAATTACAAGGCACGGTGCTGATGGTCCTGAATTAGAAGCCTACGAGTCTACTGATATTACTTGCATGGGGTATAGGGAATGGGTTGAATTGGCTGTAGCCCTAAGCAGATCAAAATCTGATACTGCTAAAGCTGTCAGGGCATATGTCAAGACACTGATGGAAAAGGTGAAAGACCTGGGCTTGATCCCTGAAGAACAAATCAAGGGTACCTCACTGGTGGAACCCAAGATTAAGCCCTAGAGAAAGAGAAAGGATACAGAGCTTGAAGAGCTTATCATTGTGATTGAACAGGGGATGCATGCTCTTGAGGTAAAAGGGTTAAATCATAGTCTGCCAAAAGGATTTGAGCCTGAGGAAGGCAAATTCATAGAAGAGCCTGAGTTAGGGATGTTCTTTGTGGACCCCTTATCAAAGGAAAAATATGTTTCCAAAGGGCATCTGATAATCATAAGGCTGGTCTCAAGCAGGTCATAGCCTTCAGACTCTCTAATGCTTTTCAACAACACCCAAGATGGAGAGCAATCATCTGGGAACTACTCAAAGGCTTCTATGAAAGAGGAGAACCACAACATCCTGACTGCATGTTCCTTAGGCATGAAGTAAAAGAAATTGATGAGACTATGAAACATTACCAACACCTGTTTGAGCAAAAACAACAGCTTGAAGGTCCATCTACTACTGAGTAGATGAAGAATGGAAGCTGTCCATAAGTTGGACAGGCTTGCCATTATTTGCTCAAACAACAACAGTCCAAACTGGTTGAACTTCTCTTATTGTACATATGTTGTACTTTATTACATCAGTTGTATCTTAGTACAATAGTTGTACTTCTGTAAAACATGTGTTGTTTAAATCAATATCAATGTATATATAAAATGATCTTTTACTTTACTTCAATGTTGTACTTCCATTTTAGAAAATGTAATGTAAAATATATAGTGATCATTGATATAATCAGCTTAGACTGATTATTGCAAATAGTGGGAGATTGTTAGGAACAAAAAGGCCTCAGTCAAACCAATTATACATCTTAGGGGGAGATTATTGATTAAACCTGTTTGATGCACTTGAGGGTATAATTTAAGGCCATGTTAATGGCTTATTGAAACCTGAAAAGTGATTTGTAATATAAGTCAAAGCTGCTTACCCTGTTACATTAGTTGTAACTTAGACAGATTGCCCAAACTGTCCTATTCTGTTGGACAGACTGGACATAAACTGTCTACGCTGCACATGTCTGTTGAGCAGCTTGGACCAAAACTAAGTGTTCTGTTCTTTGTGAACAGATGTTGTTCTTTGTTAATAGGTTACACACTTTATGAAATTTGTTTTCATGTCATCATGTATTATCTTGGACGAAAAGATCAGTTTGCAAGTCGAAGATAAAGTGGAAAATCAAAAGCAACTTACACTGCCTAAGCTGTTATGATACATGAAGACAAAATAGACATTTGAAATGGGTGACAGACCATTTCTTATATCAAAATGGCTATACAAGAAGAGGAAAGGATTAAAGTTGACATTCCTCTTTAAGGGAAAACAGTCTGGAACAGAGACAAAAACGAAAAGACAAAGATTCTGGTACATAGGGATAAAATGCTATTTTGTCAGAATGTGTAGAAAAGCGCTTTTGTCTTTTTGGAAAGGCGTTCCAGTATCTCTGCATCCAATGAGGAAGGTTCACCAATATTCTCTGAGAGAGTATAAAAGGAAGCTTCTAAGGAATGTGAGATAACCAAGAGAGAGTTATCCAGAACGTGCTAAGAATTGTGTTTTCATGCATCCAAAGTCTGCTTAGAATAAAATAGTTGAGTGTGTCCAAGCTGTTCTTGTTCAAGCTGTCTGTCTGTCTTGTTAAATCAGTGAGTACATCTTAGTGAGTGAATTCATTGTAATTGGTCTGAGTGTGTCTTAGATTAGTTGTCTATATGTTGTTCTGTCATCTCAGTTTGAACCATTCTGCATTTCAAACTTGTTTGTAATTAACATTTGTTGATATATACATACAAACATTGAGGAAAGTGTGTTTAGTTTTTAAATAGCTGTATTCACCCCATTCTACAGCTTACAAGAACATACTAGGGAAACCTTTTGGGACCTACACTTTGATATTTTTAATCATGAAACTAATAATGTCTAAAGAATTTTTCAAGTTAAAAACGGTAGTTTTTTGAGGTGTTAAGGTTAGGGAAATAATACATTAAAACTCATATGTAAGCAACAAATGAGCTGTTAAACCTTTCGGTTTGCAAACAGTATTAGGGGTTCAAAACTCCGAATTAAATTATGAAAATTTTCCAAATATTTAGTTAAGACATAGATCTATATTCTGGAAAAAGAATCACCTCATTTCGTTAAGTTTTGAGCTAGTTATGATTTTTTCAAACTTAATGTAATGTTTCTGCAGGAAAATCTGAAGTTCACGTCTTTTTAGCAACTTGTGATTCTTGTTGTTTAGTCAAAGACCCCATGTGTAAAAGGTTATGAAACACATTCATAATCCTTGTTTTCAAAATATTTATGCCTACTTTGTGTGTTCATACATTTATAAACACATTTGAAGAAACAAACATCAAATAAATACTACTTGTTTATGAACTTTACTTTTGATGAAACTTGTTTTTGGTGATTATATATATTATGCAAGACATGTATTTAACATAAATAAAAGAAGTAATTAGGATAGTTTTCACTAACTTTAGTGAAAGAAAAGAAAGCAAATGTGTAGAAGGAAAGGTCTTGAACGTGTTGCATACAAAACTTCCTTGAATCTTTGATAAAATGAATTAAGAAAATTGAAGTGTTTAAGTGTGTGTTGTTGTGGCCGGTTTTAAGGAGAGGAAGAAAGGAGTTTTTAGCTTCTTGCAAGGTGTGGAAATGAAGTGAAGAATGATCCTCTATTTATAGAGGGAGATTAAGTCTTGCACGTGATGAAAGAGTGGAGGTTGAGTGTAAAGTCTTCCAAGAATGGTGCAAAAATGTGAAAGATTTGATGTGGATGGTGCATGGCCATTCTAATAAAATAATGAAATCCAAATGGGGTTGTGTACTAGAGGGAGGTGCCGGCCATATGGGGTGGAAATGATGGATTTTTAATTTTTTTTATAAAAGTATTTAAAAAGTATTTTTTATGTATTTACATTTTCATGTATTTTTGTAAATACTTATTGAATTGTATACACTAGTTTAAAGATATTTTTAATGCATAATGAATGTCACTAATCTTAATTAAATCATGCAACTTAGTTGATTTAATTTATCATGCCGTAAGTTGATTGAATTAATTTTTTGTCGTTTCATCACATCACACCGATGAAATTGTTTCTGTTTGTAAGGAAAATCCTTATGATTTTGGTAACATCTTGATATAATAATTATCAGTACTATTAATTAGATGACATATGCTAACCTGATTTGGTGTCGGTTGTTACAACGATTGTGTTTATATTTTGATTTGTTTCTTGCGTTCATAAGCTCCAGGTTTGTGTTTGAAGGAAAATGTGATTCTTATTGATTAATTGTTTTCGTTAGTCTCGTTATTCATTTATATTTCTTTTTGAAACATGACCAGAAAGTACAACAAGAAATGTATGTTGTATTATATTACTAATAATTAACTTGTGTGGGCTTCACCAGTGTACACCATTTGTTGTTAGCTTTCAAGCATTCTATTATAGAGGTCATCGAGGTCACACCTGAGATGTTAACGACTTTTCAGCATGAAGCCAGTGTTACCAGGTCCTTAAGGTGAGTGACAATGCAGTTTACCTATATCTTTCATCTTTTGAAGGGTAAAGGTCATGTGACTCAAGACTAGCAACTATATGCTCTTATAGAGCGAAACATGGAGATGCTAGCTGCTCTTGATGCTTTAAGGGAACGAGTAGCTGCATCTACTGAGTTGATTATTTGTTCCTATGAGCAGTTGGATTATCAACAGGGTGGAATGTAAGGTCGCCTGACTACGGATCCTATCTTGATGCGACACCTACATACGAGTGCGGAATCCTCGTTGGCGGCTTGACGGATCGACCACGCACACGAAAAACGGAGACACACACTGTGATAGACGAACAACGGAACGTCCTGATACGTGATTCTCTCCAAGAACAAAACTCTCTGATAACTTGCAAGTTCGAGATCGCCCTTCGCACTAATCGCTCTGAAATTCTGCAAAAGCCTGATAAATTAATCGAATTAACCCTTAATTATAACACCCAGTTCGAATTTGCCTAGGACAAGTTCGAACAGGCCCAAGGCCTTTCGAACTTGTCTTCTACAAATTCGAATCTTAGGCTTCAAACTTATGTTTGAACTTATCTTTTGAATTTATGTTTGAACTTATCTTTGAACTTATGTTTGAACTTATTGTAATACATTACACCAAGTTCAAACATACATACAATCAATATCAAACATATATAATCAAACATATAACAAACATATATCAAATACTTGTTAATGTATAATAACAGTCAAATTGACTTTTACAAAATATGTTTATATTTAGACTGCTATCGTCACACAGGGTGCACTAACAGACTCCCCTTTATTGATAGCTTCTAATTATTTATATTTTGCCTAAGTACTAGAACTATATAAGCTACTACCTGCATACAATCCTATATCAATACAAACTCTTACTATCTTTTGGAATTTCATGGCTTCAGATCTCCAGCCTTCATGAAAGAAAATTGGCTGATCATGTAGCTTTCGCAGGTCATCCTTAGATAGGTTGATCAGGTGTAGCGGATCATATACTCTCAAAATCACCTTGTCTTCTAGATTCTCCATGACTGCTTCAGCCGTATCATTGTCTATATACCACCACTTCATGTTTCCAAGAACGTCCTGTGGCATAGACTTCAACGGTACTTTCTTCAAGCATCTGACAGGCTTGTAAACCATTTTAGCCCACGGTTTTCCCGTATGAGGATCTATTCTCAACTCATCCTCGACTCTCTTGCCTGACCTTGGTTTAAGCCTTTCAAACTTTCCAGATCTACCCTCTCTTCTGATAATCTTAGCGATCACTTCAGCATAGGGTTCATCTCCAATGTTTATCAACTCCTTCCAAGCTAACTCTTTCACTTCAACCTTGGGCAGTGTGTTAAATACTTTCAGTGTTCACCTCAAGTATTGAAGTCCATCTCTTTTTTTTAGTATAAATAGCTGCAATTCTCTGTCGAAGAACCAACTGAGTATCCCCCCTGAGAGGTTTCCAGAATGTGGCACTCTCATCTTTTTCTTCATCTTTGGCTCTGATTTTTTTTTCTTCCTTATGGAACCAAAGATTTAACAATTCAGCTCTGCTTGGCTCTTTATCAACTTTCTCAAGTTCTGAATCGTCCACAAAGGCCAATTTAATTTCATCTATGTCGATTACATTATGATTGTTGTGCACATATTGTTCTGTGATAGGCTGTGACGGGATGATTACTTCGTCTACATCATCGTCTTCATCTTCAATAGCCTCTTCATCAGATTTCCATTCTGCTATATCTTCTGGGACAAATTCCCCTTCTTCCAGATCTTCAACATCATCCTCAAAATCAAACATTACTTCTTCTTCTTCTATATCCATCAGAGCTACTATCATTTCGCTCTCAACAGTCTTAGAAGTTTCACCTTCAACACCTTCTGCTATTCCAGACTAACTTGGCTCCCCCTGAATTAATGCTCGCTGAGCAGTCGAAAGATCTGCTAGCTCACTTTCTCTTCTAGCATCGGGATCATGGCCTTCATCATCTCTTCTTAACACTTCAGCCTCTCTGCAGCTACTCTCCCCCTGAGCTTGTAGACTTTTCATTAACTGCTCTAGGAGGGACTTCATTGTTTAAAATCTCAGAACCTTAATCGGCAACTATTGTTTTCAAGTCAACGTTTTCCTGATCAAGTCTGGCGTTGTGAGCTTGAAGTTCTTTTACTACTGTAGATAGCTGAAAGATTTGGACTGATTGGAAATCCACCTTGCCCTTCAGCTCTGTTAACTGCTGATTGTCGGTGAATGTGGATGATGTAGATGGAATGGATGTAGATGGTGATGGAGTGATGGATGGTTGAGCAGCTAGAATTACAGGTTCAGGAGCTAAGGTGGATGGAGCTCCCTTCATAAAGCGGTGCCTCCTTGCCCTTTGCCTCGGCACGAGGGGAGTTGGATCTTCTTCTTCGAAATCAGAATCATCATCTGAATCTCGAGCAGCTCTGCTACCTGTCTCTCTCGTACTAACCACTATTCTTGATCCATATCTGCCAATGCGGACAGTCGGATCGACACGTTCTACTTCTTCAACTTCCTAAGAATCAGACTCACACTCTGAGGTGGTGATTACTTGACCCTTTACCTCAGTCTCTCTTTCTGCAGCTACTTGACCCTGGACCTCAATGTCCATATCCTCACCCTCTGGTGGCTGATACTCATCAATCTCCGTCAAGATATCATGGAACTCTCTTGGTGGATCTAAAACATCCTGAACCAGTTGTTCAGTGAGGTTTAGGTCCGATGCAGTCCCTTGAGCCCATATCTCTTCGAGTGTTTGTGTTGTCTGATCAATTGCTAGGGATGAACTTGAAGTGCCTGCAGCGTCCGTTGATGGACTTGTTGCCGTAGGTTCTGAATGCCTGCTGGAGGATGGCCTCGAAACCTGAATTTGTCTTTCTGGGGCTCTCTGCCTCCTTTGTGGTTGCGGGTGTTGTTATTATTTTTGTGGCTGTTGCTGCAGTGGCTCACCAGCCTAGTTTTCCCCTTCTGGGGCAACAAAATCTGGATCAATTACTGCTCCAAACAATGGTGTCACCTGAGGCCTGACCTGCTCAGTCCTGCGTGCATTGTGCGACTGGCAGTCAGCAAATATTCTTTTATCTATAATCGCCACACCTTGAAGATCTGGAAGTTGTGGCAGATTCGGCAAAAAATGACGGATAAGCATCATCGCGAAGCGCGGATATATTAAAAATCTCTCACGTACTGGAGCTGTGATCTGATGCATGAACTCAGCAAAGAACATCTCTGAGAAGCTAAAGCGCTTGTTATAGACCACTGCTATCACTGCCGATTGCATCTTTGATACTATGTAATCAAAACCTGCCTTTTTGGGTGCAAAGCAAACCATGAACACATGCACCAAGTACCTCCATTGCCCGATCAATCCACTTTTCATATACGCAGCTTTAGTGATATCTAGGGCGTATCCCATAAGCAAGAACGCCGCTTGCCTTATATTCACTGGGAAATCAATGGGCCCTGCCTCCTGATCTTCAGACCCGAGCTGCAGAATCCGACGAAGCATGTCAGCTAAGAAAACAATTGGCTGCCCTCCAACTCTTGTTCGTAAAACTGTCGGCGTCACGGAGCAGCCCACTTGGAGGTTCTCCCAAAATTGTCTTACATATGGTAAGATTATTTGCAAATTATGGGTTAAAGCGTAAGAAACCCTCGAATGTGTCAAAAATTCCACCATCTGTCGAAATGGCTGAGCTTCGGGAAACTCTCTATCGACTGACATTACCATATTATGCTTATTAAAGAAACCTCTATCACCCATATCTGCACATAAAAACAACAACCAAACTTAGTAAAAAGATAAAACTGAAACTTGTTTAATTTCGAATTTCTTTTATTTTGAACTTACTAAGTCCAAAATCCAACACATTCGAATTTCTACAAGTTTGAATTTAAAATTATGAAAACATTCGAATTTAATAAAAAATTCGAAGAACATGTTCGAATTTGACTGAATTCGAATTTGTCGATATTTTAACAAATTCGAATTTTCTGACAAGTTCGAACATGATGAACATGTTTGAAGTCAGTCACTTTCGAATACAAATCCATGATTCTAACCCCATTTGACTTAGAAAATAGTATCAACTAGTCCTATTGGGTTCTAGTCGAAGATATATGTAATTAATTTGAAGTTTCACCGGTTAAAACTTGTGATTTTGAATCACAAAGGTTAAACCCCAAAAACTTCAAATATGGTCGATTTTTTGCTATAATTGAGTCCTAAATGTAACAACCCAGCTTGTTGATCAGTTATGTAATAATGAATTTTGAGATAATAATATAATCTTGCTATATTATTTGTAATTTGCAAATAATGATTAAGAATGAAAATTTATTAAGGAAATATAATTTTAAATTATATTTATGATTTAATTGAGTAAAATAAAAGAGATGTATTATACAAAAATAGAAGTGGGTTAAAATTAAATAATATATAAAAACCGAAATTATGATCAATTAAGATCATTAATTTCAATTTTACTCTCTCTCTCTCTAATCTCTCACTAACTCTCGGCTATCTCAACAAATTCAACAAGAAATCCATAAATTTTGCAAGGAATTTGGAATTGAAGTTAAGGAGGAGTTACAACAACAATTAATCAACAAGGAACTACAAGATTTGAGGTAATTCTTGACTTAAATTTCAAGAATTTAAGATTTTGGTTCGGTTTGGTGAAGAACCGAAACCAAAGAATTAAAATGAGAATTTATATGTTGCATGTATAGGATTTTAGTAGATAATGATAAAATTATGCATATAAAAGTGATAGAAACTAAAATCATGAATTGGATCATTCAAAATTAATTAAGAATCGGAATTTTTGGACAAAAATGTGTTCTTGACAAATTTCATATTTTTGGCATGATCTTGATTAAATTAAGATGTTTTTGACCAAAGAAATTATATAAAAATACTCAAATAATGTTAATACAACTTTATATAACATTGCATGTTAATAAAGAGTGTTTTTGAGATTTATTATGTAAAATCCGTATGAGTATAGCCAAGAACACCAAGAACAAATCTGGAAATTTATGAACATGAAGGATCCGAATTCGGATATGTCCGAATTCGGATGATGCACCACTTCGGTTCCCAATTCGGATATTAATTCAAATCTGGCATGGTCCCGATTTCGGATATAACATCTCGGATCTTTAAGGATCCGAATTCGGTGCCTATATTGATCCTAATTCGGTCAAATGCTTAATTCGGATGAAGCCAATTCGGGTACCATTTCGGATATATGCTAATTCGGATGTCCGGATCCGGATGATCCGAATCCGGATCCCAATCCGGGCTGATCCGAAATTATGATCCGAAAATCCAACTTCTATGAATTTTTGACATTTCAATAAATTAAATGATTTATATATATATATATATATATATATATATATATATATATATATATATATATATATATATATATATATATATATATATATATATATATATATAAGAAAAAGAGAACTTATGAGAATTTAATGAAAGATTGACAAGATATCAGTTATCAGAATCAGATAGAATTACAAATTTTAATGACCAAAAGAAATAATGAAATTCCATGATAATGATGATGATACAGACGATGAAATTAACATGATATTATCATGAATGAATTTGAACAGGTTCAGTTATTATCTGAACAAAGATTTAAAGACTTAAAGACTTGAAAGCGGGTCTCTGATTTGAAAAGAATTGACAGATTACAGAATGACAAAATCCTGAGATAACTCAGGTGGCAGATTCATATATCTGTTTGACCAAGACCCAGACCTGTGAGTTATAGATATTCAGATTGAACATGCATAGATCCGGTTGAGATATATTGTTGCTGATAGATTTATTGACATTCACTTTATCAGCTGGAATGAGACCTGTGCACACCATGGATGGGTGTTGCCCAGTGGATCATGATAGCTATTTGATTATCTTTTCATATTGCATTTAATATTGCTTCAGACTTTGCTTTATGATTCATTGCTATCATGACTTCTAAGACATATGCTTACATCATTGATCAGACATTTGATAGATTGATTCAGCTTGACTAGCCCTTATGGTCTATTGTTCTAGACCCGGCTTTTTCACCAGTTCTTATGAACTTGGTAATGATCTCCGATGTTCCGCCATATTGACTTACTGGTAGCTAGCCCAGTATGTGGCTGATCCCCACGATTTAAACGTGAGTGTGGCTTGAACATCATCCGATCTTATGATACTATATCTCAATCATGAGGGCTGTAGCGGCAGCCAAGACATATCACGCTAAGACTAATGACTCCGCTTGACACGCATGTTGATATTGAAAATCTATATACTCACTAAGCTTTGCTTACAGATGTTGCATTAATATTTTACAGGAAAAGCCAAAGGAAAATCACCTGCAGGACCTAGTACTTAGGTCATTCAAGATCCAAGTTTTGAAGACTTTCTAGACCACTACTCAACAAATCTTTCTGGTACTGATTGGAAGACAACAATTGTGGTGGTTCTGGGTAGATTTGATGTAATGTATGATATTATGATTAGATTAGATGTTACCCTTTTATAACTTTATTTTGAAATATGTAAACTTAATCCTAATCTTGTATGTACATGTAATTTTATTATTCCACAATTTAATTACCCTATCTTAGTATGGTTGATATCGTATTGCATAATGTGGGACCTAGACTCTGAGGACTGACCCGGAAGGGGAGGTCTTCACAGGATGGTATCAGAGCACTAGTTTGAGTGAATCAAGTATTACGTGAGTATACTTGATCTCAAACTGAAGCAATACATATGTATCAATCATTTAGGTGGTTTGAACTGAGATAGGATGTACAGACTGTTAGGATGGGAAAAAGGGTACATAGATCTAAGTCTATAAACTGATAGTTGAATGATTTTAATTTTCAGTAGAAGATGTCAGGATCAGGATCAGGTGATATTCCCAGCAACATGACCCCACAACAAATGTTTGAAATGATGCAACAACTCTTAGCCCAACACTCAGAACAACAGAACAAAATAATGCAAGAACAGTTTCAGGCCAGAGATGAGGCCGAAGCTAAAAGACGCGAAGAAAAGAAAAATAAGAGAAAAGAAAAGCAAGTCCAGACCAATGAATCTGATTCTGATAATTCAAATCCAGAAACCCAAATTGCTCAGCCAAAAGGCTGCAAGTTTAAAGATTTTAAAGCCAGCGGTGCCCTGAACTTCGAGGGTACAGTTAATCCGATTCAGGCGATGGATTGGATTAGTCACACTGAAGAAATCTTCAGGATTTCTGATTGTTTAGACTCGAAGAAAGTAAGTTATGCGTCTGCACTATTTGTGGGAGCTGCCCGTGCATGGTGGAAAACCCAGCGAAGTATCTATGGTGAGGAAGTGAATCAGACTCTAGAATGGAACCAATTTCTCGACATGTTCAACGCAAAGTACTGTCCAGTCGATCAACAAGATAATATGGAAGTCCAATTAATGCAGCTGACTCAGGGGACAAAGACTGTTGATGAATATGAGCACGAATTCTCAAGACTATGCGGCTACTCTTCCTATCAAGTAGCTACCGAGGAAAGAAAGATGAATAGATTTCGTGTAGGACTTAATCCAAGATACAGACATCCGATGAGCGCTATCAAATATAAGAGTTATCTGGAAATGGTAGAAGCAGCGAGACAGATCGAGCGAGGATACTTAGAGTACGGCGATCAGCTCTATGCTCCGTCTACTAACCCGATGAATCCGTCTCCTCCAAAGAAACAGCGGTTTGGCAGATTCTTTAAGCCAAATAAGTCTCAGTCACAATCTCAGCAATCCCATCAGCATGGTTCACAACAGAAAGCACAAGCTTATTCCCTAACGAATGAACCACGATTCTGCAAGAGATGCAGAAGATCACACATGGGACTATGTAATCCGGATGACATTACTTGCTTCGCATGCAACATGATCGGTCATAGTAGTGAAGAATGTCCACAGCAGGGACGAGGATGTGCGAAATGTGGTAAGAAAGGACACTTCATGTACTAGTGTCGAAGCGGGCAACGTTATCAGTCTCAATCATCCGCAGGAGGTTCTACAGGGAAAAGTTCTGCTGCTACGCCGACTCCAAAGACTCGAGCTTTCCAAATCACAGCCGAGGAAGCAAAAGAAACACCTGATGTAGTTACGGGTATGTTTTTACTTAACTCTATTCCTGCCCGAGTACTATTTGATTCCGGAGCAAGTCGTTCTTTCATATCAACATCTTTTGCACAAAGATTACATAAGTCTCCATCAAAGCTATCTGTGATACTAGACATTAAGATAGCCAGTAACAATTTCGTTATGGCTGATTCCTTTTATCGAAACTGCACACTACTTGTTGATAATATCGTATTCAATCTCGACCTCATCCCGATTCCGTTAAAAGAATTTGACGTCATCATCGGCATGGATTGGCTAATGAACAACGAGGCTACAATTATCTGCAACCGGCGAGTCATCAGAATCAAGTCTTCAGACGGCCGAGTACTTGAGATCAAGGGCGAGAAGCGAAAAGGTGATCACTGCTTCATTTCTGTTGATAAAGCTTATAAGTATCTAACCAAGGGTCACGAATCCTATCTGTGCTACGTTTTATCTGAATCCAACTCTGAAAAGAAGTCTTTATCTGATATTCCTATCGTCTGTGAGTTCCCAGACGTATTCCCTGACGATATTTCCGGAGTGCCACCGGAACGTCAAGTCGAGTTTAGTATTGACTTGGTTCCTGGTGCGGCTCCTATTGCAAAAGCTCCATACAGACTTGCACCTGCAGAAATGCAAGAAATGTCTAAGCAACTGCAAGAGCTGTTAGAGAAGGGGTTTATCCGACCGAGTTCTTCTCCGTGGGGTGCACCAGTTCTATTTGTTAAAAAGAAAGACGGAACCTTCCGTATGTGCAACGACTATCGCGAGTTGAACAAAGTCACCATAAAGAATAAATATCCTCTGCCCAGGATTGATGATCTGTTTGATCAACTGCAAGGAGATACTTATTTCTCAAAGATAGATCTCCGTTCTGGGTATCATCAACTGAAAGTAAGAAATGAGGATATACCGAAGACAGCTTTCCGTACAAGATACGGTCATTACGAATTTCTCGTAATGCCTTTCGGACTGACAAATGCACCAGAGGCATTCATGGATCTCATGAATCGCGTGTGCAGACCAATGTTGGATAAATCAGTTATCGTGTTCATAGACGATATTCTGATTTACTCCAAAACGGAGGCTGATCATTCCGTTCATCTGCGACAATTGCTAGAGTTGTTAAGAAAAGAAAGACTCTACGCAAAGTTTTCTAAGTGTGAATTCTGGCTCAGACAGGTATAATTTCTATTATATATGTGTCTTGAGCTGTTTCCTTAACTATTCTATGATTCACATCAGAACCTGAATTTCTATCTTGATTATCTTATAGATTCAATTCCTTGGCCATGTCGTTTCTGGCGAAGGAATATCCGTTGATCCGTCTAAAGTCGAGGCTGTTCAGAAGTGGCAAACACCTCGCAATGCCTCTGAAATAAGAAGTTTCCGTGGATTGGCCGGTTATTATCGGTGATTCATAAAGGACTTCTCAAAGATTGCTGTGCCGCTTACAATGCTAACACGAAAGAATACTCCTTTCGTTTGGTCCAATAAACAGCAAGAGGCATTTGATATTCTGAAGCAAAAGTTGATTCAAGCGCCGATCCTAGCCTTGCCAGAAGGTAATGATGATTTCGTTGTCTATAGCGATGCCTCTGGTACTGGCTTAGGATGTGTTCTGATGCAAAGGGGAAAAGTAATTGCCTATGCTTCAAGACAATTAAAAGACTATGAGAAAAGTGCACCAACTCATGATCTTGAGTTGGCTGCTGTTACCTTTGCGCTGAAGATCTGGCGTCACTATCTATATGGGACTCGGTGTCAGCTCTACACCGATCATAAGAGTCTCAAATACCTTTTCACTCAAAAAGATCTGAACATGAAGCAGCGTCGGTCCTTGGAGCTTATTAAGGATTATGACTGCGAGATCTTATATCATCCCGGCAAAGCAAATGTTGTCGCGGATGCGTTAAGTAGAAAAGTATATCCAGAAAAGTGCTGTTATACCCTAACTCCAGTTATATTCTCTTCTGATCTTATTGAAGATATTCGAGTTGCTCAAACTGAAGCGCTGAAAGAAGAGAATATTGATTCTGAAAATCTTAAAGGGCAGTTACAATATCTAACTCTGAATCATTTGGGACTTCACTGTCTCAAGGGAAACCGAATCTGGGTTCCTAAGTATGGTTCAATCCGTAGCACTCTTCTGTCCGAAGCTCATCAGTCCAAGTTATCTATTCATCCTGGCAGCTCAAAGATGTATTTTGATCTAAAAGCTGATTACTGGTGGCCAGGAATGAAGAAAGACATCGGAAAATGTGTTGAAAGCTGCAAAGTATGTCAGATGGTTAAGGCAGAACACCAGAAACCCTTCGGGGATATGCAACCACTGCCAGTTCCTGAATGGAAGTGGGAGCATATAACAATGGACTTCATTACGAAGCTGCCAAAGACCAAAAGACAACACGACTCTATCTGGGTAGTCGTTGATCGTTTAACGAAATCAGCACATTTCATTCCAATGAAAGAAACTTATTTACTAGATAGATTGGCACAGTTGTACATCACAGAAATTATTTCTCGTCACGGTGTGCCAAAGTCTATTGTATCTGATCGTGATAGTCGCTTCACATCCAGATTCTGGCAAGCACTACAAGAAGGGATGGGTACTCGAATTTCTATGAGTACTGCTTATCATCCAAATGCAGATGGCCAGAGTGAGCGTACTATTCTAACTCTCGAAGATATGCTTCGTGCCTGCATTCTTGATTTAGGTGGTAACTGGGATGACCACTTGCCGTTGGTCGAATTTTCATACAATAACAGTTATCATTCAACAATCAAGATGGCTCCTTTTGAAGCTCTATACGGAAGAAAATGCAGAACTCCTACCTGTTGGCGCGAAACAGGTGAATCGCCAATAGCAGGACCTGCCCTTCTACAGTTGACTCATGAAAAGATTCAACTTGTTAGAAGAAATATTCTTGAAGCTCAAAGCAGGAAGAAGTCATATTATGACAACCGGCACAGATCAATCAGTTTTGCAGTTAACGATTGGGTGATGCTGAAAGTATCCCCAATGAAGAATGTGGTACGGTTCATTAAAAGAAACAAGTTAGCTCCGACATTTATTGGTCCGTTCAAGATTGTTGAAAAGATTGGGAATCAGTCTTATCGTCTTGATCTACCAGCGGACTTAGCTGGAATACATCCTGTATTCCATGTTAGTCACTTGAAAAAGAGTTTAGCAGACGAAAGAGAAGTGCAGATACCACACGTTAATTTGCAAATTGATGAGAAGCTTCGCGTGGTTGAAGAGCCAGAACGTATTCTAGACTCGAAGACCAAAAAGCTTCGGAATAAAGAAATACAGATGGTGCTTGTCCAGTGGAAACACCACAAAGGTTCGCATCAGCCTTGGGAATCCAGAGATGTCATGAAAGCAACATATCCCAGTCTGTTCGAACATAGCTAACTTCGAGGACGAAGTTTGTGCGTGGTGGAGCCCATTCTGTAACAACCCAGCTTGTTGATCAGTTATGTAATAATGAATTTTGAGATAATAATATAATCTTGCTATATTATTTGTAATTTGCAAATAATGATTAAGAATGAAAATTTATTAAGGAAATATAATTTTAAATTATATTTATGATTTAATTGAGTAAAATAAAAGAGATGTATTATACAAAAATAGAAGTGGGTTAAAATTAAATAAGATATAAAAACCGAAATTATGATCAATTAAGATCATTAATTTCAATTTTACTCTCTCTCTCTAATCTCTCACTAACTCTCGGCTATCTCAACAAATTCAACAAGAAATCCATAAATTTTGCAAGGAATTTGGAATTGAAGTTAAGGAGGAGTTACAACAACAATTAATCAACAAGGAACTACAAGATTTGAGGTAATTCTTGACTTAAATTTCAAGAATTTAAGATTTTGGTTCGGTTTGGTGAAGAACCGAAACCAAAGAATTAAAATGAGAATTTATATGTTGCATGTATAGGATTTTAGTAGATAATGATAAAATTATGCATATAAAAGTGATAGAAACTAAAATCATGAATTGGATCATTTAAAATTAATTAAGAATCGGAATTTTTGGACAAAAATGTGTTCTTGACAAATTTCATATTTTTGGCATGATCTTGATTAAATTAAGATGTTTTTGACCAAAGAAATTATATAAAAATACTCAAATAATGTTAATACAACTTTATATAACATTGCATGTTAATAAAGAGTGTTTTTGAGATTTATTATGTAAAATCCGTATGAGTATAGCCAAGAACACCAAGAACAAATCTGGAAATTTATGAACATGAAGGATCCGAATTCGGATATGTCCGAATTCGGATGATGCACCACTTCGGTTCCCAATTCGGATATTAATTCGGATCTGGCATGGTCCCGATTTCGGATATAACATCTCGGATCTTGAAGGATCCGAATTCGGTGCCTATATTGATCCTAATTCGGTCAAATGCTTAATTCGGATGAAGCCAATTCGGGTACCATTTCGGATATATGCTAATTCGGATGTCCGGATCCGGATGATCCGAATCCGGATCCCAATCCGGGCTGATCCGAAATTATGATCCGAAAATCCAACTTCTATGAATTTTTGACATTTCAATAAATTAAATGATTTATATATATATATATATATAAGAAAAAGAGAACTTATGAGAATTTAATGAAAGATTGACAATATATCATTTATCAGAATCAGATAGAATTACAGGTTTTAATGACCAAAAGAAATAATGAAATTCCATGATAATGATGATGATACAGACGATGAAATTAACATGATATTATCATGAATGAATTTGAACAGGTTCAGTTATTATCTGAACAAAGATTTAAAGACTTAAAGACTTGAAAGCGGGTGTCTGATTTGAAAAGAATTGACAGATTACAGATTGACAAAATCCTGAGATAACTCAGGTGGCAGATTCATATATCTGTTTGACCAAGACCCAGACCTGTGTGTTATAGATATTCAGATTGAACATGCATAGATCCGGTTGAGATATATTGTTGCTGATAGATTTATTGACATTCACTTTATCAGCTGGAATGAGACCTGTGCACACCATGGATGGGTGTTGCCCAGTGGATCATGATAGCTATTTGATTATCTTTTCATATTGCATTTACTATTGCTTCAGACTTTGCTTTATGATTCATTGCTATCATGACTTCTAAGACATATGCTTACATCATTGATCAAACATTTGATAGATTGATTCAGCTTGACTAGCCCTTATGGTCTATTGTTCTAGACCCGGCTTTTTCACCAGTTCTTATGAACTTGGTAATGATCTCCGATGTTCCGCCATATTGACTTACTGGTAGCTCGCCCAGTATGTGGCTGATCCCCACGATTTAAGCGTGAGTGTGGCTTGAACATCATCCGATCTTATGATACTATATCTCAATCATGAGGGTTGTAGCGGCAGCCAAGACATATCACGCTAAGACTAATGACTCCGCTTGACACGCATGTTGATATTGAAAATCTATATACTCACTAAGCTTTGCTTACAGATGTTGCATTAATATTTTACAGGAAAAGCCAAAGGAAAATCACCTGCAGGACCTAGTACTTAGGTCATTCAAGATCCAAGTTTTGAAGACTTTCTAGACCACTACTCAACAAATCTTTCTGGTACTGATTGGAAGACAACAATTGTGGTGGTTCTGGGTAGATTTGATGTAATGTATGATATTATGATTAGATTAGATGTTACCCTTTTATAACTTTATTTTGAAATATGTAAACTTAATCCTAATCTTGTATGTACATGTAATTTTATTATTCCGCAATTTAATTACCCTATCTTAGTATGGTTGATATCATATTGCATAATGTGGGACCTAGACTCTGAGGACTGACCCGGAAGGGGAGGTCTTCACACTAAACTACCTAAACTTTGTATAATACTGAATATTATACCTAAGAGTGTTGGTAGATTCGAAAACAACGGAGCAAAACTTTGTGAAATAGTGAGAAAATCGAAACGATAACTTCGAAGCAGTTTGTTCGAAATCGCAGGGAACAAATTCGAAGCAAGAAAATCGAAGGTAGGTGAGTTGAATGAGTCACTGTTGACCTATTTATACCAACCATATTCAAACTTGCATTTAAATTCGAATTTCCTGACATATTCGAAGGTTAATTCGAATTTGTTTGAAATTCGAATTTAACTGAAAAATTTGAAAATCCTTGAATAAAATTCAACTTTTTCAACTTTTTCAACTTTTTCGTGTAACGGAACAAACTTTGCAAAATTATTCACACTAAGCGATAGATTTTTATGTAATGTTTGTTTATTCAACTAAAAATGCATCCTTAGTAACTTTGACCTTTTTCCTTCTTAGAATAAAATAAAATAAAATAAAATAAAGTAAGATAAAATAAAAATTTTGAATAAAATTTAAACTTAAGCTACTCAAAAATACTTTTAAAATTTACATCCTATAGTAACAGAATATTTTTGGCGAGAAAGTCAAAGAAATGTTCAATCAGATAGCGGTGTCAAATACGCACTTTCAGTATTACAATTTCACATGTAGGAATTTTTGATTCCTTTGATTGTTAGTCGTGACACACATTTCTAGGTGTTGTTGGTATTATTTTCCCTTTAAACATGTTACACTTTGGAATATCCCTTGGCCTTTTTATTTATCAAGAAACTACCTTACGTGTCCCATATTTAGCCATACTTCTATGATCAAGGCATACACACAATGATTATAACTTTTCGGTATTGCAAATTTTCTTTAAAAGGCAAGCGTCGTACATAGTTTTGTATTCACATACAACAGAGTGTCTTAGTTTGTCTTAAGGTTTATTTTAAAGCTAGCAAGACAGCGGTGACAGGTCTGTACTGACGTACAACAAAGCGACTTATCTTGCTAACTCGAGTCAAACCAGAGGTCACAGGTCTGTACTTACGTACAACAAAGTGACTTGTTTTGACTCTCTCCTTACTATCAAAATTTTCTTTTCTTTTCTTTTCTTTAAGATGTATCTAATGTGGCTATACATCCCCCAAAAAATTTCCATACCTCATTTAGAATCATTGTCTATATGTCTCTAACATAAAAATTAAGACCATTTGGTCATACATATAAGTTAGTTACACATAAGACTTTTTCTTGAATATTTTATTAGCTTTTGAGATTCCCTTGTGTATTATGCCTACCGACACATCAAACTAGAAAATGTATGTCACTTAGAGTTTAAGGTGCATTTTGTGTGAAAGTTTAACACTTAGAGATTGTATCGACTGTGCTAATTTTCGTCACTTTGAACCTATGTCTCTAAGACTTAACTCAATTTTCTAATATTCTCTTTTTTGAACTTTTTATGGTTTTCTCTCTTTTTTCTTTTGCTTTTCATAAATAAGAGTAAGCTAAAAAAGTAATCTACTAACTTACTATAAAAGGAAATAAATTCTACTTAACTACTAACTTACTATTAAAAAGAAACAAAATAGACTAAAGTCAAGTTACTCTGGATTACGCATACCGTTTAGTTGAACCAACAACTCAAAACGTGATTTATCAAAAGCTTTAGTAAATAAATCAGCATTATTATCTTCCGTTGCCACTTTTACCAGCTTTATTAAGTTCTTTTCAGCACAATCACGTATAAAATGATGTCTTATGTCTTTGTGCTTTGTTTTACCATGTTTAACTGGATTATTGGTTATAGCAATAGTAGATTGGTTATCTATCCTAATAGGAGTATGAGTATAAGTCAAATCGTAGTCCCACAATTGTTGTTGTATCCACAAAACCTGAGAACAGCAACTACCAGCAGCTACATATTCGGCCTCGCACGTTGACACGGCTACCGAAGTCTGTTTCTTGCATTGCTAGGATACTAGTCTCCCTCCAAGGTACTGACAACCTCCAGGTGTTGACTTTCGATTCAAGCTGCAACCTCCATAGTCTGAATCCGTGAATGCTTCCAATTCTAGATCACCATCAGCGTGATACCAAAGTCGCAGCTTCGGTTTTGATTTGAGGTATCTCAGAATCCGCTTCACAGCTTTCATATGCATCTCTTTTGGATTAGCTTTAAACCTAGCACAAATACACACAACAAACGTTATGTCAGGTCTAGAAGCAGTTAAATACATGAGTGACCCGATCATGTCCCGATATAAAGTCGGATCCACATCAGTATCACTTTCTCTACCCGGTCCGAGACTGTGATTCACTTGAATCGGCATGCTACAGTGAGCAGTCATCTTGGTTCCCTCCATCCCGAAGCGCTCTAGAATGTCGTAGACATACTTCGTCTGATGGATAAACATACCTTCCTTCCTCTGTTCAACTTGCAAACCCAGAAATAAGTTTAACTCTCCCATAGCACTCATCTCAAACTTAGACTTCATCACCTTCTCGAAATCTTTGCACATCTGCTCGTCTGATGACCCAAAAATGATGTCATCGACGTACACTTGTACCAAGATAAAATGTTCACCCTTCCTCTTCACAAACAGTGTACTATCAATTCTCCCTCTTTCAAACCCGTTGTCCAAAAGATGAGTAGATAGTGTCTCATACCACGCCCTTGGTGTTTGATGTAGTCCATATAGAGCCTTATCAAGACGATACACTCTGTCTGGATACTTTGGATCTATAAACCCGGGCAGTTGTTCAACGTACACCAGTTCCATCACTTTGCCATAGAGGAATGCACTTTTTACATCCAACTGGTAGACTTTAAATCCTTTGAAGGATGCAAAGGCTAGAGACAAACGGATTGTCTCAAGCCTTGCCACTGGCGCAAACACTTCGTTGTAATCGATTCCTTCCTCTTGGTTGAAACCCTTTACAACAAGTCTTGCCTTGTTGCGAGTCACAATACCCCGATCATCTCTCTTGCACTTAAAACCACCCACTTGGTTCCTATTGCAACTTCTCCTCGAGGTAACGACACTAGCTCCCACACTTCAAGCTTTCTAAATTGTGACAGCTCTTCTTGCATCGCTTCAACCCAAGAATTGTCTTTTAGTGCCATTTGCACATTCTTTGGCTCTACTTGCGAGATGAAACATGAATACAGGCAAGTGTGAAAAGACTCGGAGTCATTAATCACCGACAACAGCACTGTGTTGTTATTCAAACTACTCCTAGTCCTCACACCAACATTTGGATTTCCTATGATGCTCTCAACCGGATGATCCTTATTTATTCTAGATGTGTCTATCTCATCGACCCTAAGATTATCTCCTAAGTTTGATCCTATTTCACCTAACGGGGGAACGACTTCAGATGCTGCATTCTCTTCCTCATTATCACTGTCTTCGGAGTTAGAATTTGTAGCTTGATTTTCGTTTGTAGGCAACTCAGAATCATTCTCTGCTGGAGATCTATCTTCTGTCATTGTAGGCTCAGAAGTTGATGGAAAGCTTGACTTTGGAAAACTTTGACCGTCGTCATTCAGATTTAATGACGATAAGTCATGTTCGATTGTACCTGCATTTCCATCCAAAGGAATGTTAAATGATTCAAACAGTTTGTCATAATCAAAAATCCATTCCGGACTAGTTTGGGGTTCATGTGTATAACTTGTTACATCAATGTTATACAAAATCTCTACCGTACCATTTGTTTTATTAAAAACCCTTTGTTTGGTGAGTTAGGCACATAACCTAGGAAATAACCTTCGTCAGCCTTTTCACCAAACTTAGGTTGATGTTTTGTTTTCATTAAAGTACATGGTACCCCAAACGGTTCGAAGCCAGTTAAATTCGGTGGTCTTTTATTCAGAACATCATAACAGGTTTTGTTCAGTGATTTGACAGTAAGGACCCGGTTTAAAACATGACATGCGGTATTCACTGCCTCCCCCCAAAACATGGTAGGAAGCTTTGAATCTGAGAGCATAGTCCTTGCTGCCTCAATCAAAGTCCTGTTTTTCCTTTCTGCCTCCCCATTTTGTTGTGGCTCATATGGTGCACTAAATTGATGCACTATGCCTTTTGATAGGCAATATACACCAATTACTGTGTTTTTAAATTCCGTTCCGTTATCACTCCTGATACGTTTTACCCGCGTCCCATAGGAGTTTTCGACTTGGTCTAAGAACCCGATTAACTTTGCAGCTGTCTCGTCCTTCGTACCTAAAAAGAATACGCATGAAAATCATGAGTAATCATCAGTGATAACTAAACAATACCAACTACCACCTATACTCCTTTTGTTGATTGGAACAGATCCATATGCAACAAATTGAAAGTGGCAGCTATAGAGTTCTGAGTCTTGGACTTGTGTGCCTTCTTGTGTTGTTTGCCTTTCTTGCACGGTACACACTTGTCTTCAAACTGAAAACTCTTCATCGGGACACCTTGCACCAGACCATGTTTTGTGATATAGGTCATTTTTCTCAGGTGCAAGTGTGCCATGCGTCTGTGCCATAAAACTGATTCGGTCTCTGAAGCTTTAGATAGAAGACATATAGGTCCCATTGAAGATTCCGGTTTATTCATGTCTAGCATGTACAAGTCATTCTTCCTTGGGGCCCTCATCAGTATCCACTCTTCAGGTACTTAAAATCCCGATTTTAGCACTAAGCCTCAGTCTCAGTGAAAATCACTGAGTTCTTCTTATCACAGATTTGAGATACACTAATGAGATTATGATCAAGTTTATCAACATGGTAAACTTGATCAAGTTTGATAGTCCCATTAGTGACCACTACAGTACCGGTGATATTTCCTCCTTTGTTACCAGCGAATGATACGAATCCCCTGTTCCCTCCCTTGAAGTCTGCGAGAAGACTTATTTCCCCGGTCATGTGCCTAGAGCAACCACTGTCGACGAACCACTTGTTGTTTAGACCTGTAGTTATCTCCTGCACATGAAAGAAAAGAGGTTAGTTATCACGGGGAACCCAATCCATGACTGACTTGGTAATACCATTCTCATCCACATACGTGAACTCCTTCAAATACCCATCTCTCCTTTCAGGTGAATTGGGTGTTTGATTGAGAGCCTGTTGTGGTGCTGAGTGATTTAAATTCACTCTCGACCTTTGTGTAGGCATTTGCTGTGGAACCCTCGAATAATTTCTATTATAGGGCATTTCAGATTGATATCCCTGGGCTCTACCTGGTGTCTGATGTCTTACAGGAGCGTGTGACCTAACCGGAGTGTAAGCTCTTCTAGGTGTAGTACTCCTATAATTTTGTTGAGGTCCTGACCTAGATTGATTACGGACTCTATTCGGTGAATTAGTCCTAACCACTTCATTTGGTCTACCTGACACAGGTGTTTGTTTCATAGCAGTCTTTGGCGTGGCTTGCACAACTTTCTCGGTGTTTTGAGAACCACTTGTGCTTGCGACACTTGGAGAGGGTTTATGTTGTTCCCGCTTTCCAATTTTAGGTGTAGATTCTACCTTCCTATGTGGACAACTAGAAGCAACATGTCCCTTTTCATGACATCTAAAATAAGACATTTTATCAATAGACTTCTTATGCGTGCCCTTTGACTTAGGTGTCTCACTAGTGTCATGTTCTTTCGTCTCAACTATAGTGACTGTTTCCTCTTTCTGATTATTAAAGTCAGGTTTGGCTTCTCCTACAATCTTATCACTAGAAGACTGCACAAATTTGACTTTCTTAATCTTGGCATTGTTATTAGTCACCTTAGTTTCTTTATCCTTAACAGATTCAGACACAGGTTCAGATGCTACCTCTGATTCAACTGGTTTATCAGTTTTATCCTGAGGCCGAGGCACATAGTTATCATTAAAAGGTAGAGGACTCTCTTTACCTACAGGTTTCTTAGATTGACGCTGTGCATCTAAAATATTCCCTAGGTTCAGTGAAGAGTTCCTAAACTTTTCTAATTTACTATTTACCTCCGCAACCTTAACCTTAGCTTCAGCTAGCTCTACCTCTTTAATCTTAAGCTCTTTTGTTAACGCCTCAACATGCTCATACATTAGTTCTATCCTGACACACTGTTCACTTAGCTTGTCTTTTAGAACTATGACATCTTGAACATCTGCCTTAAGCTTATTCCTAAGATCTTCTTTTATATCTAAGAGGCTAGCATTGTCCGATTTTAAGGATTCAATTTGAGAAGTTAGATTACTATGTATTTCTAGCACTAAATTTAATCTATCATTAGAAGTAGCACAGAAAGCACATAAATCGCGGAATGTAGAAAAGTTCAGAATTACCTTTGCGTGAGCTGATTCCACGTTTGCCATTTGTGCAGCAAACTTTAGAATTTTCTGACTGTCTGACTTCTCCACTAGCACGGGACTGGTATCATACTAGTGTCTGTCCTATGTTTCTTCCTCTGCTCTGACACTTCCAGTCTCTGTTAGTTCAGCCATGAAGGCTCTAGCGTTAGACTCTGGATGCGTACTCCAGTCGTATGTTCCATCAAGCTGTCTGTCAGATGTGACATACGTTAACAGACCAGCTACGTTTGCCTGATTACCCGAACTACCCGGCTGATATCTCCCCTGAGATTGATTCTGGTAGTTCTCAACTTTAGGTCTTTGACACTCTCTAGCAAAATGTCCTAACCCCTGGCAGTTGTAGCACTTAACTTTGGATTTGTCGAATCCAATCTTATTATTGCTAACATTCAGATTTCTGCCCGTCCTTTTTATGAATCTCTTGACTCTCTGTGTCACCATGGCCAGTTGCCATTGAAGATCCATTTCTTCCAAATCATCAGGATCTACCTGATCATAGTCTTCATCCCATAGTGCAGGATCGTTGATTTTCCCTTGAACGCAATTGTCGTAGGCGGCCACAAATGAAGCCAAAAGATTTAGATGATCTTCAGCTGATTTTGCGCTCATTGGCATCCTTGAGTATCCTTGAGATGTAGATGCAGACTGAGTTGGCTTTTCTTCCGGTTTGTAGTACCCTAAGAAAGCCCGACTCCCTGAGTCGTCTACTTCTACTGGAGTCGAAGTTTCGCCTGTAAAGAATGTTGTAGCTGTCTTTAGTTCACTTGCAGCTGAAGGTTTGGATTTCCCAAAATACATATCCGGATCCTATACTTGGTCATACTCCCGTTCCTTCTTCAGCAACTGAAAGTTATAGGCCCTCAGCGTTCCTATGACTCCTTCTAGAGTTAGAGTCTCATATTTCTCTTCATCATGCTTTATCGGCGCTAAGTACATCTCCCATTTTGCTGGTAAAGCATCTAGAATCTTCTCAATCTTCTCTAATTCACGATACTCAACATCGTCATTGTCTAACTCTGTCAACAGGTGATAGAACCTGGTAATGGTCTCATCCAGCTTTTCGTTTTTCAAAGCCTTGAAAATAGCGAACTGCTGCTTGAGCATCTTTGTTCTACCTTTCTGAACCCTCGGATTTCCCTCACACCTTGGCTCGAGTGCATCCCACAACTCTTTTGCTGTTCGTTGATTTCTGAATGTTTGCAGGATCTCCTGAGGTAATGCCATGCGCATAATCGAGAATGCTCGGTTCTCGGCTTCATATAGTTTCTTATCATCCTCCTTCATCATTTGATATGATAAGACTCTTTGACGGCCTTCAACTTCTGTTGTAGGTGGGATATATCCTTCGTCGATACATATCCATATCCTCATATCGTTGAATCGAGCAAAGTCGGCGAACCTATCCTTCCACCAATAATAGTCTTCCAACTTCATCAGCTTGGGTGGTGAATTTGCCTTACCGACTTCATGGTCCATTTCAAGAAACTTTTGTAAACTCGTCATTGTTTCCAAAATTTTTGAATTTAAAACTTAATTAATTTAATTTGAAATTAATTTAAATGAACCCTTTCGAACTTGTGTAAGTTCGGATTTGGTTTATTTTAAATTTGTATGAAATTGAATTCGAAAATTAAGTTTGAAATCAACAAATTCGAAAATAAGACAGTTTCGAAGTTTAATTAAGTTCGAAAATAGGTAAATTCGAACCTGGGCAAATTTGAACTAAGATAAATTCGAATCAAACCTTAAAATAAATTCGAGAGGATAGTATTTTTTGACAAATTCGAAAAACGGCCAAAAGTTCGAAAAACGGCCAAAAGTTTGTTTTTTTTAACTTTTCAGATTAAACCAAAGTTTTTAGGATTAAAAAACTATGATTTCGACCAAAATGATGAACTAATATGAACGAATCCCCGTAATCTTGCTTGAAAAACTCGAAAACTTATCTAAAAAGTGATTTTTCCGTCCAAAAACGTCAAGAAACCACAGATGCTACTTGTGAACACGAAGAACACCACGAACACCCTTATGGCTCTGATACCACTTGTAAGGTCGCCTGACTACGATCTTGACGTGACACCTGCCAACGAGTGCGGAATCCTCGTCAGCGGCTTGACGGATAGACCACGCACACGAAACACGGAGACACACACTGTGATAGACGAACAACGGAACGTCCCGACACGTGATTCTCTCCAAGAACAAAACTCTCTGATAACTTGCAAGTTCGAGATCGCCCTTTGCACTAATCGCTCTGAAATTCTGCAAAAGTCTGATAATTAATCGAATTAACCCTTAAGTATAACACCCAGTTCGAATTTGCCTAGGACAAGTTCGAACAGGCCCAAGGCCTTTCGAACTTGTCTTCTACAAATTCGAATCTTAGGCTTCAAACTTATGTTTGAACTTATCTTTGAACTTATGTTTGAACATATTGTAATACATTACACCAAGTTCAAACATACATACAACCAATATCAAAAGTATATAATCAAACATATAACAAACATATATCAAATACTTGTTAATGTATAATAACAGTCAAATTGACTTTTACAAAATATGTTTATATTTAGACCTCTATCGTCACACAGGGTGCACTAACATGGAAGCTGCACTTATCAATGGAATTGAAAATGTGGAGAAAAAAATGGTGGAGATCAAAGAAATGCCGTCCTCATGCTAAAATTGTTGAACGTAAACATGAATACTAGGACGATCATGAGTGTAATGAGGTGGATAAATGACCTAGAACAACTTGAACCGAAGGTGTTGTATATGATTTAGGGGAAGCAGTGGAGGAACAAGGTGATATTGGTACAAAAAACGCTAGGCCAGGGATTCCAGAAGAAGTAGAAGATCTGTTACCAAGGACCAGTCTTACAGCTCGACCTGATAATTATTTCATCTGACGAAGAATCTTCATCTTCTTTTAACTTCATAAATTCACCCAAGGCCGATCCTACATTAAATATAAAGGCCACCTCAACACCCACAACCTCCAAAGCTACAACCTTAAAAGACAAATCACCAAGCTTCACACCTAAATTCCAAATATCTTCCGCTCGACGTGCCTAGCTCATTAGATTAGGAGTTAAGACGGACTGTGAATATGACACGATTCGTGCCCAAAATACGGATTGCAATAGATTTGAGTGTCGTAACTATGTCTATGTGGTTAGGTTACAATGATAATTAATCGGAATCATAAATAATTAAATAATTAGCAACCCTAGGTCGATTATCAATAATTCCACCCAAACTTAAACCCGAAGTCGTTGGCGTTCTTACTTCAATCTTTAAGTTTTCGTAACAAAGCTATAATTAATTTTCCAAAGTTTCACTCAGTCACTTCCTTTCGTCAATTAGTTTAATGATTCATTTTTAGTATTAGTTTACAACTATCGTAAAATTATATTGATAACCAAATGCTTATTGAGGAGACGATCCCACTTACCCTAGCTATAAGTTAAGGTGATTTGTGTTTTTATAAATTATTCTTGAACGCTTTACGACGAGTGTTGTCAAAATGGCACCGTTGCCGGGGAGCTAGTGCGCCTATTAATTTTTATTACGGTAGTTGTTTAGGTTTACATTGTTTTATTTTAGTTTTGTATTAATTTTTATTTATTTTTGTATTTTTTTTGTTTTATTTAATTATTTAATCGTTTGGAATGGAATCTTCATATTGTTATACCAATTATTCAAATTACTATCCATCCAAGTGTAGTTACTCGGATTACAATGATCAATACTATTTAATAAATGGTAATCATGATTCTTACTACTCGAGTCGTGATTCATACAATCCATGGGAACGGTCTCCGGATTCTGATGAGTATTATTATAATGATTATTATCCTTCTCAGCAGCGATCATATGATGAAAATCAATGCTATCAAGAGAATGTCATGACATCCATGAGAGAATGCATGACATTTATGGAGGAAAATACCAAGCATCTCCAATATCTCGTAAACACATGGGGACAAATCACCGAGTTATTCATAGAACAAGAAGCTGAGAGGGAGATGTACATGGAGCCGGATGATGACTTTTATGATGAACGAGGATTCGAGCATGAAGTTATCCATCAAGAAACGTCCTCGAAATTGTTGAACTCTAATGAGGAAGAGAGAGTCGAAAGTGAAGTTACTATAGAAATTGACTCACTGCTACAACCATTAACGGAGACAACTCCATATTTCGAACTCCCTTATTTCAATTATTATTTAAAAAGTTTAATGCCTGAAACGAGCTCTAGTTCAATGCTAATTATTTTTTATGATGTTTCAGGTACCTATGAAGTACAAATCTCACGAATGGGAAAACCAATCAAATATCTGGGTAATGTGTGTGGACAAGGTGACAAACCACCTTGAAGAGGTACCGTCTGGCTGAAGACGTAAAACTTAGCGCGTCTTGGGAGGCAACCCGATGAACTTTGTGGGTGTGTTCAATAGAAACCCTCACGAGACTCTAACTCGTCCACCTAGGCTACCGGAGGGTTTAAAGGCTTGTTGCACATGCTAAGTGCAATTGTGATCCCTACGAAAGTGAGGTTTAGTTTATATTTATGTTTTAAGTTTTCTAATTATTTTGATTGCATTATAATTTATAGTTCATCATTGCATATCACTCATGATTTATAAAGAAAAAGATAGTGCATTGGAAATTAAGTTGGAGAGGGCTACATTCACCCCAATCACAAGTGCATAATTGATAAACTTACTTTCTTTTCTTTTAAATAAATCGTTTTATTGCATTTTAGTTAGTTTCATTTGCAAGTATATGCAATTATTTTGCATCATTATATATTATCTATTTTGGATCACATGAGTATGATCCAAGTGGAATTTAGTAAGGGATAAATTTGGGAGGTTTGTTCCAACCCCAACACTATGGCTAAAATAGTTATTTGGGTTTTAATTGGTAAGGTATGAAATAAGTTTTAGCCATTAGAACCCAAATGGTTTTTAGAGTTATTTGCATGTGTTAGTTAGTTAGTTGCATAATCTTGCATCACTCACAAACTTGTTCGATGATAGCTTAATCACTCATTGATCACAATACATAACCAAGTTGGAAAGAAGGGTAAGAATTAAAAGACGAAAGCCAAATAAATAATCGACAAAAAAATATAAAGTGTTATTGGGTTCTTGAGGGTTGCAAATATTTTACATGGTTTGAGGTTAAACCACACCCTTATATGCTTAGACTCACAAAGGCCCAAATCCAATTATGTTTAATGGAAACATTGGCCGATGTATTGTTTAACCTAGACCCGAGACCAAAATTCTGCCCAAATAGAAACCCACAACCGCATTTGTTTTTGTGTTCTTTCTCGTCTCAATCAACGCACGCACCAAAATTCTGCCCAGGACCTGCATACGCTTCCCCTGTTGCTCTTGGATGCTAATATCGAAGCCTCTCTCTCTGCGCCCTTGACCCCAAGTTTAATGCACACAACACACTCACCACCTGCGCTTCAGAGATATCGCGATTATTGATGCACTATTGACATCGGGAGATCGCCTATCATTTGCATGGATTGTAATGAACAACATATGGGCAATGTATGAAACAAAGGATCGATCTATAATCCCTCATGCCTATTTGATCTTAAGATTTTTAGTCAAGGTGCCATAGAAGAAGGATCGGAACCTAGGAGAATTAAGTCTCCAAATAATCTGTAACATCCGACATAAAACCAGATTAACAACTATGACTTAATCAGTAGTTATTAACAAATTATAACGTAATCAGTGATCATTAACAATTAATCAAGGTGATTAACAAAGTTCATAAGGAAATTCAAGACAATTAGAAATAATTTTATCGGTGCGATGAATTGGCAAATTAATTAATCCGATCGATTTACGATATGATGAATTAATTCAACTAAGTACATAATTAAATTAAGATTAGTGACACTAATAATTCATTAATACACTTACTTAACATTAATTATGCAAGACTAAAACAATTCATTAACAAATGCATTCAAAAGTATTTTTGAATTTACATAAAAAAGGAAAATACAAGAATGCATTCTAAATACATTTAAACAAAAAAGAAATGAAAATACATGATAAAATCTTCAAAAATCCAGCCATAGCTAGTACATAGTAGAGTTTGACTTCAATTTTATAATACAAAACTCCATACACAATCATAATGACATCTCTTTCTTTCAAGTTCACCAAGATATGCACTCAACCTCCATCTTTTACTATCATTTCATCCACTTTTGTTCTCTATAAATAGAGAGTTCTTTTCCTTCATTCCTTCACACCTTTGAAAGAGCAAAACCTCTCATTTTACTCACTCAAAATCGTCCATAGCCACACACACACACAACCAAAGTTGTTTTCTTTCTTTATTCTTCAAGAATTCAAGCTTTTCAAGAGTTTCTTTGGTGCAACTAGTTCAAGAACAACTCTTCTACACATTTTCATACTTCTAATACATCAAAGTAAGTAAATACTGCCTTATTACTTCTTATGTTTATGTCAATATAAGTCTTGCATCATATATATAATCACCAACAACAACAAGTTCATAAAAAATTCAAGTTCATAAATCACTAGTTTTGTTTTATGTTTGTTTTCTTCCAATGTGTTCATAAATATATATACACATTATGTAAGTATAAATATTATGAAAATAAGTTATATAAATGTCACACCCTGCTACTCCGGTTGGCAGCGAGGCGTGACGAGTGCGGAAACGTAACCATAATCATAACGAACGACCACTACATGGACGTTTTCGGAAAAATATATTGATAAAACTTTAAAATATTTAATTGTTTTACATAGCCCGAATCAAATGAAGAGTAGTTCTCAAGTTACAAAGATTTAAATACATAACTGGATTATTAAAAATGATGCAAATAAATCTCCGAGTATAAAAATGATGCGACTCAAAAATGAACGGAAGCCTTGGGATGCTTCCGATGAATACACATGTCTTAATTACTTGGAAATACATGCTAAAATTCATCAACAAATTGTTGCTGAGCTCATAGGTTTACGCGAAAAGACCAATTGTATGGACATTAACAGATTAGTTGAATTTATAAAAGCATAAATTCCATGTATGTATTACATAAACCATCATGCAACCGAAACTTAATTAAATGAGTTTGCCCTGTGCAGTATTCCCGACTGTAATACCGTGTGTTATATATATATATATATATATATATATATATATATATATATATATATATATGCATTCCGCTGTTAGCCGGTAAGACTAACCCGAATGGGGGACATGACTCCCTATAGATCTATCCACAATATATTCGCGCTTACAAATAAATGTAATTAACGGTTCATGATATGAGGCTGATGGATCCACGAAAAGACATGTGTAATACATATAAGAAATAGACAGTTTTGATGTCCGTATGAAAACAGTGCATGTATTTCCACCCCAATAGATGGTGAAAATAGGGTTATGAAGACTCACCGTAAGTTGATGGTAAAATCGAGCGCAAAAACGAACGTTTGCGTTGTTGATGAGTGATGATACCGGACGCGTTTAACCGAGTCCTAAATGATATGAGGGACTTAATAACTCCCATATATATATATATATACATATATATATATATATATATATATATATATATATATATATATATATATATATATATATATATATATATATATATATATATATATATGGGTTATATGCCAAAAATAGCAACAACTTTTTGTAGTTTTGCCGTTTATACCCACATTATTTATTTTTTATCATTAGTAGCAACACCTTTTGTATTTTTTACCGATTATACCAACTTTTGACCTGGAAACCTGCTATAGCAGATTACCATCCATTAATACAAACAACTTTTATCTTTTTACCAATAATAGCAACGACGTTTTATATTTTCAATTTGGTTTCGATTTTTCGTTGTCATGGTTTTCAATTTCAATTCTTTCTTCCTAAAACCAAAACACACGCGCACACACACACACACACACACACATATGAGACTAAAACTCATTTTGAATATTATGTTGAATATTATTGTTGTATTATTATTGCATTTGTATGTTGTCATGGTTTTGAATTATAAAATGATTTAATGTCTAAATATTGTTTGTGAAAATTTGCATTAAGTGTTATATATTTTGATTTTATGTATCCATATATAATTATATATGTTTATTCCTATATACATACATACATACATACATACATACATACATACATACATACATACATACATATATATATATATATATATATATATATATATATATATATATATATATATATATATGTGTGTGTGTGTGTGTGTGTGTGTTGGTTTTAGGAAGAAAGAATTGAAATTGAAAACCATGACAAAGAAAAACCGAAACCAAACTGAAATCGAAATAAAAACCAAAAAATCAAATCGTATAAAATCCAAACTGAACGATTTCTTGAATATAGAAACCGATGTTTCGGTTTGGTTTTTGGTTTTCCCAAAAACCGATCCATGCTCACCCCTAATCAAAATAATCTTCTTTTTTTAATGTCTATAGAAAACATATTTTTTATATTTTTATAGGCACACATTGCATTTGATTTATCTCTAACAAAATTTAAACAAAAAAATTGGATTATGAACTTATTTTTTTGTGTTTTCGATTTTCATAAATTTATTTTTTTTAATAATGATTAGTTAAAGATAAATAAAAATTTAATTTGATATGTTTTTATTATTGGTAAAAAGTTAAAAGTCGCTGCTATTATTGGTAAAAATATAAAACGTTGTTGCTATTATTGGTAAAAAGATAAAAGTTGTTGGTATTAATGGATGGTAACCTGCTATAGCAGGTTTCCAGGTTAAAAGCTGGTATAATCGGTAAAAAATATAAAAGTTGTTGCTATTAATGATAAAAAATAAATAATATTGGTATAAACGGTAAAACTACAAAAAGTTGTTGTTATTTTTGGCATATAACCCTTTTATAATATTATAATTTGACTGATTAGTAAACCAATTACATGTAAAAACATGTAGTTAATTAATAATGACACCTATAGAAATATAAAATGTAAAAATTAAATCCTATAAAAAAGTACAATGTATAAATGATGATGACATTTATATGTATATATATATTCTTTTAAGATTATAATGAATGTTTATTTTTTAGCATTTTTATATCAGAGGTTTTGAGATTCTGAGTTTATATATATATATATATATATATATATATATATATATATATATATATATATATATATATATATGTATATATATATATATATGTGTATATATATATATATATATATATATATATATAATTTTCCAGCTTTTTAAAGGTTTTTCGGCCTAATTTGAGGTTGTTTTCGACCAAGCTCCAAAACGATTTGGGCTTTGGTATTCATAGACATAAAACTACAATATACAAAGAAGTTTTAAAGTTAAGGACGACCATTTTTCAAGGTGTTTAGGTTGGGGAAAAAGCTCGTTAAAACCCTATGTTAGCCATTTTTGAGCTGTTAAACATCCGAGTTCCCAAATAATATTTGGGGGGGGGGGGTTCTAAAATCCAATTAAATTATGAAAACCTCCAGATTTTTAGTTAAGTCATAGATGTAACTTTTGAGACAAGAATCAACTCATTTCGTTATGTTTTGAATTAGTTATGATTTTTCAAAGCCGGTGTAATATTTCTGCCGAAAATCCGGATTTCATAACCTTGAAACAACTTGTGATCTTTGTTGTTTATTCAAAACCCACATGTATAAAAGGTTATAAAACACCTTTATGTAACTTGTTTTCATAATATTTGTAATTACATAATGTGTTTATATATTTATAAACACATTTGTAGAAAACAAACATTAAATAAACTAGTGATTTATAAACTTGAGTTATTATGAAACTTGTTGTTATTGGTGATTATATATATTATGCAAGACTTATGTAAACATAAATATAAGAGATTATAAGTTAGTATTTACTTACTTTGGGCTATTAGAAGTATGCAAATGAGAAGAAGGAAGTGTTCTTGAACTTTGTTGCACAAAACGTCTTTGAAAAAACTTGAAGGAATTAAAATGAAAGAACTTTGGTGTTTTTGGGATGCCTTGGCCGATTTTTGGAAGAGAGAAAGGAGAAGAATTTTGCTCTTGCAATTTTGTGGAAATGAAGTGAAGAGTTCTCTATTTATAGAGGAGTTTGAGTCTTGCAAATGATGAAAGAAAAAAGTGAGGTTTAATACTTTACCAACATGTTGGAGAAGTAGAAAAAGAGTTGAATTCTTTTCAATATTAATAATGAAAGTCAAAGGGACACAAAAGTGTATTCCCCCTTTGTGTTGGCTGATTTTTATGGCATAAAAATGATGTATTTTGGTTTTTATTTTTTGTATAAAAGTATTTAGAATGTATTTTTGTATTTTCCTTTTTATGTAAATTCATAAAGACCTTTGAATGCATTTGTTTAATGAATTGATTTAGTTTGCATAATTAATGTTAACTAAGTTTGTTAATGCATGATTAGTGTTACTAATCATAATTTAATTCATATCGCAAATCGATCGGATTAATTAATTTGCCGATTCATCGCACCGATGAAACTGTTTTTAATTGACTTGAATTTCCTTATGAACTTTGTTAATCACCTTGATTAATTGTTAATGATCACTGATTAGGATATAATTTGCTAATAAATATTAGGTCATAGTTGCTAACCTGGTTTTGTGTCGGATGACAGTACCGAGACCCGCTTGAAAGATATAGAGGACCTCCTGAAACCATGTAGAAACACCTACCGAAACCATGGAGAAGTACAAAGCCTATACCGAAACCTTAAAGGTTTCGGTAGTTCCCTCATTACCGAAATAGTCCAGAAACCTACAAGAGACTATATGATGACACCGAGACCCACATAATACCGAAACCTTGGGAAGGTTTCGGTAATTTTGAAACAAACAAAATCATTCACAGCAGCCTTTCATTTCCTTTTTGAATTGCATAAAAAGAGTATGTGTGCATAGTGTGTGCAAAAAAAGGAGATAAAGCAGCCACTTTTTTTTTTCTGGTTATTACATATAAGTTTGGATGAATATAATGTGTGTGCAGTGTGTGCACACTATGTGTGCAATATATATTAAACAACAATGTGTGTGTGTCGAAATATAAAACAGAAAGAGATAGTCCAGCAGTCACCTTTTCTTTTACCACTTTTCCTTGCATGAATTTAGTGTGTGTGTGTGTGCAGAATTGTGTGTGATGTGTGCATCTGTGTATATATATAGTAATAAAAACAGATCACAGAACCAGCATCTAATAGGCATATACATGTAGGGGTGCTGTGCATGTTATATATGCAAGCTGAAACAACAATATATATAGACACATACGTATAAAGGAAACATAAAAATGCATAAGTGTGTGATCACATATATTGAGCTCCCAACATCAACACCTACATGTCTTTGTATAAGATTAAGTGGTCAAATAATATTGTATTGTTTCTTCTAAATAAGAGCTTCATAAAGTCATGATAAATTGATTAATTGTGAAGCATAATTGTGTTTCGGGCATAACATACAAATATTGTCAAAACATATAAGAAGTGTATGAAAATATGTGTGATCATATACATGACTAGATTTCAACATACATCATTATGATCATAACACATAAATGGTATTCAAATATATGATCAATGATATAATTTGACATAAACCTATGAGAATTGGATTATAAAATCCAAATGAAAGCATATGATGTTCTTATTTTATGAAATAAGTACCATGATCAAGTGAATATGTTTAACTAAATTCAGATACAACCTTATGAACATATAAACATCAAATAAGCATATGACATTATTAAACATGCTTTCTTAAGAATTCTAATAAGCAAACGAAAGCTAAGAAAGCTTTAATAAAATCACACATGTCCATGAAAAAGGACAAAAATGCTTATAAGTCATTTGAATCATGTTTATAATTCATATACGGCAATTATAATCATTGAACCTTGAATGAAAGATTCTAATGAGATTGATGGCCATATTCATCTCAATATAATCAAGATATGAGACTTTGAGATTAAAGACCAACGAACGAACACTGAATTTATTATTCAAATGATTCAAAGGCTAATAAATATCAAAAATGATATGATTAACAGATTGAGCAACAAGCAAAGCTAAAAGACATTAAAGAGCATCAGTGAGGGTAGCAAAGTAGTCTGTAAGTCTGATATATGTCAGATAGTGGTTCTAACCCACTACAGATTGTGAGCAACAGAGCCAGAGCTGGAAAGTGCAAAATAACCAGTAACTGTGAGTTGTAGATTTTACTTTAACTGCAAATTATGTGAATTGAGACTTTAACTGCAAATTCTTTGTTTCAAGATTTTCGAACAGACTGTGTGTGCATGCATCTTTTTGTGTGTGTTTGTTCATAAATTAGAGCGTCGATTACCATGAAAATTAGTTGATTTGTTGCTATGAAAACAAAGAAAACAGAAAGGAAAGGTGCATCAGTGTGTGCTGTGTGTTGCATATACATACCGAAACCATAAGGGGAGGGATACCGAAACCATAAGGTTTCGGTATACTTCTTACCGAATTGAAACCACCATGGATGCATGCTGAGATGTTTTAAAACCTCATGACAGTACCGAGACCCGCTTGAAAGATATAGAGGACCACCTGAAACCATGTAGAAACACCTACCGAAACCATGGAGAAGTACAAAGCCTATATCGAAACCTTTAAGGTTTCGGTAGTTCCCTCATTACCGAAACAGTCCAGAAACCTACAAGAGACTATATGATGACACCGAGACCCACATAATACCGAATCCATGGGAAGGTTTCGTTAATTTTGAAACAAACAAAATCATTCACAGCAGCCTTTCATTTCCTTTATGAATTGCATAAAAAGAGTATGTGTGCATAGTATGTGCAGAATAAGGAGATAAAGCAGCCACTTTTTTTTTCTGGTTATTACATATAAGTTAGGATGAATATAATGTGTGTGCAGTGTGTGCACACTATGTGTGCAGTATATATTAAACAACAATATGTGTGTGTGTCGAAATATAAAACAGAAAGAGAAAGTCCAGCAGTCACCTTTTCTTTTACCACTTTTCCTTGCATGAATTTAGTGTGTGTGTGTGCAGAATTGTGTGTGATGTGTGCATCTGTGTATATATATAGTAATAAAAACAGATCACAGAATTAACATCTAATATGCATATACATCTAGGGGTGATGTGCATGTTATATATGCAAGCTGAAACAACAATATATATAGACACATACGTATTAAAGGAAACATAAAAATGCATAAGTGTGTGATCACATATATTGAGCTCCCAACATCGACACCTACATGTCTTTGTATAAGATTAAGTGGTCAAATAATATTGTATTGTTTCTTCTAAATAAGAGCTTGATAAAGTCATGATAAATTGATTAATGTTGAAACATAATTGTGTTTTGGGCATAAAATACATATATTTTCAAAACATATAAGAAGTGTATGAAAATATGTGTGATCATATACATGACTAGATTTCAACATACATCATTATGATCATAACACATAAATGGTATTCAAATATATGATCAATGATATAATTTGACATAAACATATGAGAATTGGATTATAAAATCCAATTGAAAGCATATGATGTTCTTATTTTATGAAATAAGTACCATGATCAATTGAATATGTTTAATTAAATTTAGATGCAACCTTATGAACATATAAACATCAAATAAGCATATGACAGGATTAAACATGCTTTCTTAAGAATTATAATAAGTAAATGAAAGCTAAGAAAGATTTAATAAAATCATACATGTCCATGAAAAAGGACAAAAATTCTTATAAGTCATTTGAATCATGTTTATAATTCATATACGACTGTGGTTCAATTCATTGACCTTACGGTCCATGATTTTTACCGGCTCTTTGATGAAGCGAAGTTTATCATCTAGCTGAATCTCTTCCAAAAGAAAAACAAGTGTTTTATCTGACAAACACTTCTTCAGATTCTATACGTGGAAGGTATTGTGCACACTGCTAAGCTCTAGTGGTAGCTCTAGATGATAAGCTACTAGTCCAATTCTGTTCAAGACTTTGAATTGTCCAATGTAACGAGGATTCAGTTTCCCTCGTTTCCCAAATCGTATCATGTCCTTCCATGGTGAGACTTTCATCAGTACCCCTTTTTCCCAATTGGAACTTAAGGGATTTTCTCCTTGACGATCGGGGGCAATTTTTAGTCAGTTCCGTATTTATACTATCTTTTTGGTGGTCTCAAGTATGATTTCTGGGCCAGTGACTTGGCTATCCCCATCTTCGGCCCAACAACGATGTGATCGTGTAACGACCTAAACTTTAATTACCCACATTAGTGATTTAAATGTAATTTTAGTTACAAATTTGCAATATAACTTTGTACTAAATTAATTAAGTTGTTATAAATTTTTATCTATTGTTAATATTATTAGCAAAGTTAATTGGGGGAAATATAAGTAATATAAAGCAAAGCGTGTAAATTAACAAATACCCCAAGATTTATCAAATAAAGACCCACAAAATTGTGTCTGCTCATTTCATTTACCAAATCAAAAGTCACTCTTAAACCACACGGCTTCTCTCTCTCTCTCTCTCTCTCTCTCTCTCTCTCTCTCTCTCTCTCTCTCTCTCTCTCTCTCTCTCTCTCTAGAAGAACTTACAGCTTCTTCTTCTTCTTCTTCTTCTTCAATCACTTGTGTTCATCACAAATCTTCATTCAAAATCAAAGATACAAGTTGGGGAACATCAAGTAAGCAAACAAGGTAAAATTATCTTGAAAAATGATCTTGGAATCCCATTTTGAAGCTCACGGCTTCCTTAGAAAATATGTCCTTCATTTTAAAAATTTATCATCAATATACGTTTTGATCTACAAAGTAAACCCATGCATGTCTATATTGTGTGTTTTTCCATCATAAAGAAGCATTACACCAACTTTATTTTGAGTTTTGTTGTTTTTGCTGCTGGGAAAAAGAAACAGAAAACAGAAACTTTTTCTTTGTTTCAAGAATTTCGAACAGACTGTGTGTGTGTGCATGCATCTTTTTGTGTGTGTTTGTTCATAAATTAGAGAATCAATTACCATGAAAATTAGTTGATTTGTTGCTATGAAAACAAAGAAAACAGAAAGGAAAGGTGCATCAGTGTGTGTTGTGTGTTGCATATAGATACCGAAACCATAAGGGGAGGGATATCGAAACCATAAGGTTTCAGTATACTTCTTACCGAATTGAAACCACCATGGATGCATGCTGAAATGTTTTAAAACCTCATGACAGTACCGAGACCCGCTTGAAAGATATAGAGGACCACCTGAAACCATGTAGAAACACCTACCGAAACCATGGAGAAGTACAAAGCCTATACCGAAACCTTTAAGGTTTCGGTAGTTCCCTCATTACCGAAACAGTCCAGAAACCTACAAGAGACTATATGATGACACGGAGACCCACATAATACGGAAACCTTGGGAAGGTTTCGGTAATTTTGAAACAAACAAAATCATTCACAGCAACCTTTCATTTCCTTTTTGAATTGCATAAAAAGAGTATGTGTGCATAGTGTGTGTACAAAAAGGAGATAAAGCAGCCACTTTTTTTTTTCTGGTTATTACATATAAGTTAGGATGAATATAATGTGTGTGCAGTGTGTGCACACTATGTGTGAAGTATATATTAAACAACAATGTGTGTGTGTGTGTCGAAACATAAAACAGAAAGAGATAGTCCAGCAGTCACCTTTTCTTTTACCACTTTTCCTTGCATGAATTTAGTGTGTGTGTGCAGAATTGTGTGTGATGTGTGCATCTGTGTATATATATAGTAATAAAAACAGATCTCAGAACCAGCATCTAATATGCATATACATGTAGGGGTGCTGTGCATGTTATATATGCAAGCTGAAACAACAATATATATAGACACATACGTATTAAAGTAAACATAAAAATGCATAAGTGTGTGATCACATATATTGAGCTCCCAACATCAACACCTACATGTCTTTGTATAAGATTAAGTGGTCAAATAATATTGTATTGTTTCTTCTAAATATGAGCTTCATAAAGTCATGATAAATTGATTAATTGTGAAGCATAATTGTGTTTTGGGCATAAAATACATATATTGTCAAAACATATAAGAAGTGTATGAAAATGTGTGATCATATACATGACTAGATTTCAACATACATCATTATGATCATAACACATAAATGGTATTCAAATATATGATCAATGATATAATTTGACATAAATCTATGAGAATTGGATTATAAAATCCAATTGAAAGCATATGATGTTCGTATTTTATGAAATAAGTACCATGATCAAGTGAATATGTTTAATTAAATTCAGATGCAACCTTATGAACATATAAACATCAAATAAGCATATGACATGATTAAACATGCTTTCTTAAGAATTCTAATAAGCAAACGAAAGCTAAGAAAGCTTTAATAAAATCACACATGTCCATGAAAAAGGACAAAAATGCTTATAAGTCATTTGAATCATGTTTATAAATCATATACGACAATTATAATCATTGAATCTTGAATGAAAGATTCTAATGAGATTGATGGCCATATTCATCTCAGTATAATCAAGATATGACACTTTGAGATTAAAGACCAACGAACGAACACTGAATTTATTATTCAAATGATTCAAAGGCTAATAAATATCAGAAATGATATGATTAACAGATTGAGCAACAAGCAAAGCTAAAAGACATTAAAGAGCATTAGTGAGGGTAGCAAAGTAGTCTGTAAGTCTGATATAAGTCAGATAGTGGTTCTAACCCACTACAGATTGTGAGCAACAGAGCCAGAGCTGGAAAGTGCAAAATAACCAGTAACTGTGAGTTGTAGATTTTACTTTAACTGCAAATTATGTGAAATTGAGACTTTTGTTGCTTTATTCTGATTTTATTGACATTCTGATCTTGAACATATTGATATATCATCATAGCATGTTTAATATAATTTGTTGAGCTGAGCATTTCTTTCAGCTTTTATTCATTGACGAGTCATTTGATTGTTAAGCTCAACACCAACACTATTGCTCTGTGTTGGGTTAATGTTAGGCTTATGATGTGGTGATTTACATGATGAAAGCACAAAGGGTAGCTAGAGCTGAGCATTCTGATGATACCCATACAGCAATTACTGGTAGCTAGCCCAGTACGTGGCTGATCCCCACTAATGATGCGTGTGTATGGTGTTATCATTATCCGAGCATTCCTTATGAATTTGTCTAAAAGTCTCAAGAGCAACAACAGTTTTATAACTGGGAGCTGAGCAAAGACGCGCATCAAAGAGCATTTAATTGGCCAATGTCCCTTCGAGATTTGAGCTATGCATGAGCCTAGTGCAGTGCATGAGCAATAAGCTGAGCTGTGCATGAGCCGAGTGCAGTGCATGAGCTTTCCGCGTTTATAATTGCATGTTAAATGTGAAATTCTACATTCTCACTAAGCAAATTAGCTTACCCCATTGTTGCATAATTTTTCTAGGTAAAGGCAAATGATTGGCTGGACCTAGTTCATAGGTCAGGACTATGAAAGAGCTTGAAGTGCTTTAGAACCTATTTCAACACCTTGGTACTTGATTGATGATAGAGCTTTGGGGTTTGGGGCTAGTTTATATTTTGTGCTTTGATGTAATAGTCTAGTAGTCTGTACCCTATTACTTAAAATTGTCTCCGATTGTAATTAACTTTAATTCCGACCGTTAATTATTATCTTAGTTTGCTGATTGATATTGCGCTGCAACTGGGGCCTAGACTTAAGACCTTTGAGAAATCTTGGGTCTTACGGGATGGTATCAGAGCAAATAGTTTGAGTGAATCATTGTATTACGTGTAATACATGATCTCAAACTTGTGCAATGCTATAATATCAATCATGACTGGATGGCTTGAACTAAGATAGGTTTCAGAGACTAGTAGGACGGGGCATGAAAGGGTACACTGTGCTAGACTAATGAACTAAATATTTAGTGATTTGAATTTCAGAGCTATGTCAGGAGAAGGTGGACCATCAGGTGGCATGACCCCAGAGCAAGTCCTGGAAATGATACAACAACTAATAACCAGAATAAAGAGCAACAAAACAAGTTTATGTTAGAACAAATTGAATCAATAAAGAAAACTAAAAAGAGAAATAAACATTAAAAGAAGCAAACTCAACAGTCAAGTGAATCTGATTCTGATAACGTGCATGTCAATCAACGAGTTGAGCAGCCAAAAGGCTGTAGATTTAAAGACTTCAAAGCGAGTGGTGCCATAACGTTTGAAGGCACTGTGAATCCAATACTTGCGTTAGACTGGGTAAGTCATACTGAAGAGATCTTCAGTATCTCAGAATGTCTTGACAACAATAGAGTTAAGTTCGCTACAACACTGTTCGTTGGAGCTGCTAGAGCCTGGTAGAAAACACAAAGGAGCATCTATGGTGAGGAAGCAATTATGGCACTGGACTGCAAACAGTTCTTGGAAATGTTCAAAGCCAAATACTGTCCAACGGACAAACAAGACGAAGTCGAGATGCAGTTGATGCAATTAAAACAAGGAACAAAAACCGTTGATGAATACGAGCATGAGTTCTCGAGACTTTGCGGCTACTTGTCATATCAAGTAGCAACAGAAGAACGTAAGATAAACCGATTCAGACTGAATCCAACATATACAAGACAAATGAGTAGCATAAAATTCAAAACGTATCTCAGTATAGTGGAAGCAGCAAGAATGGTGGAGCGGGAATTCACAGATTCGAGTTGTGAACCCGTTATGATGGTTATAAGTCCTACTTGTCCATTTCCACCTAGGAAACAGAAATCTAGTAGAATCTTTAGTTCATCAAAGTCCAGTCAGCAGCAGTCACAAGCATCCTCTAACACTCAGAAGACTAGAGTCTATTCCATACAGCCAGGAGCACGACCGTGTATACGTTGTAACAAATTTCATAGTGGACGCTGCAACCCTATAGATGTGACCTATTACACTTGTAAACAGATTGGACATGGAAGCGATGAGTGCCCGGAAAGAAACAGCGATGAGTGCCCAAATGCACGCATGAGCAGAGAAATTCAACAAAATACTACAATGATACCTACAGCTAAGGCGCGGGTTTTCCATATAACTGCTGAGGATGCCGAGGAGACACCAGAAACGTCAAAAGACCACAATGGTAAGTAATAATAAGTTTCTTATACGATAAAAATGATTTAATTCCGTTGCCAACTGAAGTTCAATTCTAAAATAAGTAATCAGTTAACTGTACAACCCTGTCATCGATAGTGAAAATGCGGATGATATATGAGTTGTATCAGTTGAAGTTACGATACAAATACATTTCCAATCAGAAATTATACCTATAAACAATATAGGTATTGTAATCTGAATCGTGTATGATTCAAAAGCTCTAAGAAATCAAAAATATAATCGTAAACACAAGCTTCTTCGTAAATTCTTGTAATCTAAATGATTACAACGTGTCTCATAATGAGGCAGAGGTAGAAGTCATTAATTTAAATGAAAATTAAATAAGAAGAGAAATTTTGAAACAAATTGTCAAGCCTTCAAGTGTGAACTTGAATAAGAATCAAAGAAGTCAGAGGCACAAAGCTAAAGTCAAACAAGAAATAAATTACAAATTCTTGTAAAGTCAAGCGATTGGTCATAAATGGCCGATGAAAAGCCTATCATATGTCAATATAAATATAAGTGATGAATTCTCATTATGTCGATGCGAGACTAGTGAGATATCTATATGAAATTCTTATTCCACCTAACTGCGCATAAAATAAAAAGCTTCTGTTAAAAGAATGAAGTAATCTTAAATTCAGAGATTCACCAATGAAAAGTCTAATTAAATGAAATTCTTATTCCATTTGTTTGTCAGTGCAAAGTGATTGCAAGTCCTCACAACAGTCAGCGCAATTCATAAATCAGTTAAGCGATTGATGATTGTAACATCATCAATAAAAAGAACGTATTTCCTAAAGTACAGATATCAGATCCCCAAAAGCTCTGCACCTAGTTCCAAAGGAAAATGAAAGAGAGATTTGAACTAATTAATATATTGAGCTACAAGCTAAATTGAATAAGATATTTTATAAATCTCAAAACATAAGTCCACATAGTAAAGATACAAATGATAAGTCAGAGTTCCTAAAATTCATTAAAGTCAGTGCATAAATAAGCTAATAAGTTGTATAATATGGAGAATCAGTACATTTACTGGTTGTAAAAGCCAAAAGAAGCAAGAAGATATGAATTACAGATGGTGCTCATTCAATAAATCACCAAAAGTTTGTGTCAGATTATTTGGAATTCATGCCCACTTTAAAATTCCTAATGACATATATCTGAACATAGACAACTTCGAGGACGAAGTTATGCGTGGTGGAGCCCATTCTGTAATGACCTAAACTTTAATTACCTACATTAGTGATTTAAATGTAATTTTAGTTACAAATTTGCAATATAACTTTGTACTAAATTAATTAAGTTGTTATAAATTTTTATCTACTATTAATATTATTAGCAAAGTTAAATGGGGGAAATATAAGTAATATAAAGCAAAGGGTGTAAATTGACAAATACCCCAAGATTTATCAAATAAAGACCCACAAAATTGTGTCGGCTCAATTCATTTACCAAATCAAAAGTCAGTCTTAAAACACATGGCTTCTCTCTCTCTCTCTAGAAGAACTTACGACTTATTCTTCTTCTTCATTTGAATCACTTGTGTTCATCACAAATCTTCATTCAAAATCAAAGATACAAGTTGGGGAACATCAAGTAAGCAACAAGAATCAAGAATCAAGGTAAAATCATCTTGAAAATTTGATCTTGGAATCCCATTTTGAAGCTCACGGCTTCCTTAGAAAATATGTCCTTCATTTTAAAAATTTATAATCAATATATGTTTTGATCTTTAAAGTAAACCCATGCATGTCTATATTGTGTGTTTATCCATCATAAAGAAGCATTACAAAAACTTTATTTTGAGTTTTGTTGTTTTTGCTGCGGGGAATAAGAAACAGAAAACAGAAACTTTTTCTTTGTTTCAAGAATTTCGAACAGACTATGTGTGTGTGCATGCATCTTTTTATGTGTGTTTGTTCATAAATTTGAGCATCAATGACCATGAAAATTAGTTGATTTGTTGCTATGAAAACAAAGTAAACAGAAAGGAAAGGTGCATCAGTGTGTGCTGTGTGTTGCATATAGATACCGAAACCATAAGGGGAGGGATACCGAAACCATAAGGTTTCGGTATACTCCTTACAGAATTGAAACCACCATGGATGCATGCTGAGATGTTTTAAAACCTCGTGACAGTACCAAGACCCGCTTGAAAGATATAGAGGACTACCTGCAACCATGTAGAAACACCTACCGAAACCATGGAGAAGTACAAAGCATATACCGAAACCTTTAAGGTTTCGGTAGTTCCCTCATTACCGAAACAGTCCAGAAACCTACAAGAGACTATATGATGACACCGAGACACACATAATACCGAAACCTTGGGAAGGTTTCGGTAATTTTGAAACAAAGAAATCATTCACAGCAGCCTTTCATTTCCTTTTTGAATGGCATAAAAAGAGTATGAGTGCATAGTGTGAGCAGAAAAAGGAGATAAAGCAGCCACTTTTTTTTTCTGATTATTACATATAAGTTTGGATGAATATAATGTGTGTGCAGTGTGTGCACACTATATGTGCAGTATATATTAAACAACAATGTCTCTGTGTGTGTCGAAATATAAAACAGAAAGAGATATTTCAGAAGTCACCTTTTCTTTTACCACTTTTCCTTGCATGAATTTAGTGTGTGTGTGTGCAGAATTGTGTGTGATGTGTGCATCTGTGTATATATATAGTAATAAAAACAGATCACAGAATTTGCATCTAATATGCATATACATGTAGGGGTGTTGTGCATGTTATATATGCAAGTTGAAACAACAATATATATAGACACATACGTATTAAAGGACACATAAAAATGCATAAGTGTGTGATCACATATATTGAGCTCCCAACATCAACACCTACATGTCTTTGTATAAGATTAAGTGGTCAAATAATATTGTATTGTTTCTTCAAAATAAGAGGTTCATAAAGTCATGATAAATTGATTAATTGTGAAGCATAATTGTGTTTTGGGTAAAATACATATATTGTCAAAACATATAAGAAGTGTATGAAAATATGTGTGATCATATACATGACTAGATTTCAACATACATCATTATGATCATAACACAAAAATGGTATTCAAATATATGATCAATGATATAACTTGACATAAACCTATGAGAATTGGATTATAAAATCCAATTGAAAGCATATGATGTTCGTATTTTATGAAATAAGTACCATGATCAAGTGAATATGTTTAATTAAATTCAGATTCAACCTTATGAACATATAAACATCAAATAAGCATATGACATGATTAAACATGCTTTCTTAAGAATTCTAATAAGCAAACGAAAGCTAAGAAAGATTTAATAAAATCACACATGTCCATGAAAATGGACGTAAATGCATATAAGTCATTTGAATCATGTTTATAATTTATATACGGCAATTATAATCATTGAACCTTGAATGAAAGACTCTAATGAGATTGATGGCCATATTCATCTCAATATAATCAAGATATGAGACTTTGAGATTAAAGACCAATGAACGAACACTGAATTTATTGTTCAAATGATTCAAAGGCTAATAAATATCAGAAATGATATGATTAACAGATTGAGCAACAAGCAAAGCTAAAAGACATTAAAGAGCGTCAGTGAGGGTAGCAAAGTAGTCTGTAAGTCTGATATAAGTAAGATAGTGGTTCTAACCCACTATAGATTGTGAGCAACAGAGCCAGAGCTGGAAAGTGTAAATGACCAGTAACTGTGAGTTGTAGATTTTACTTTAACTGCATATTATGTGAATTGAGAATTTTGTTGCTTTATTATGATTTTATTGACATTCTGATCCTGAACATATTGATATATCACCATAGGATGTTTACTATGTTTTGTTGAGCTGAGCATTTCTTTCTAGCTTTTATTCATTGACGAGTCATTTGATTGTTAAGCTTAACACCAACACTATTGCTCGGTGTTGGGTTAATGTTAGGCTTATGATGTGCTGATTTACATGATGAAAGCACAAAGGGTAGCTAGAGCTGAGCATTCTGATGATACCCATACAGCAATTACTGGTAGCTAGCCCAGTACGTGGCTGATCCCCACTAATGATGCGTGTGTATGGTGTTATCATTATCCGAGCATTCCTTATGAATTTGTCTAAAAGTCTCAAGAGCAACAACAGTTTTATAACTGGGAGCTTAGCAAAGACGCGCATCAAAGAGCATTTAATTGGCCAATGTCCCTTCGAGATTTGAGCTATGCATGAGCCTAGTGCAGTGCATGAGCAATAAAGCTGAGCTGTGCATGAGCCGAGTGCAGTGCATGAGCTTTCTGTGTTCATAATTGCATGTTAAATGTGAAATTCTACATTCTCACTAAGAAAATAAGCTTACCCCGTTGTTGCATTATTTTTTTCAGGTAAAGGCAAATGATTGGCTGGACCTAGTTCATAGGTCAGGACTCTGAAAGAGCTTGAAGTGCTTTAGTACCTGTTTCAACACCTTGGTACTTGATTGATGATAGAGCTTTGGGGTTCGGGGCTAGTTTATATTTTGTGCTTTGATGTAATAGTCTAGAAGTCTGTACCCTATTACTTAAAATTGTCTCTGATTGTAATTAACTTTTATTCCGCACTGTTCATTATTATCTTAGTTTCCTGATTGATATTGCGTTCCTACTGGGGCCTAGACTTAACACCTTTGGGAAATCTTGGGTCTTACGGGATGGTATCAGAGCAAATAGTTTGAGTGAATCATTGTATTACGTGTAGTACATGATCTCAAACTGTGCAATGCTATAATATCAATCATGATTGGATGGCTTGAACTAAGATAGGTTTCAGAGACTAGTAGGACGGGGCATGAAAGGGTACAATGTGCTAGACTAATGAACTAAATATTTAGTGATTTGAATTTCAGAGCTATGTCAGGAGAAGGTGGACCATCAGGTGGCATGACCCTAGAGCATGTCCTGGAAATGATGCAACAACTAATAACCCAGAATAATGAGAAACAAAACAAGTTTATGTTAGAACAAATTGAATCAATAAAGAAAACTAAAAAGAGAAATAAACATAAAAAGAAGCAAACTCAACAGTCAAGCGAATCTGATTCTGATAACGTGCAAGTCAATCAACGAGTTGAGCAGCCAAAGGCTGTAGATTTAAAGACTTCAAAGTGGGTGGTGCCATAAAGTTTGAAGGCACTGTGAATCCAATACAAGCGTTAGCCTGGGTAAGTCATACTGAAGAGATCTTAAGTATATCAGAATGTCTTGACAACAATAGAGTTCAGTTCGCTACAGTACTGTTCGTTGGAGCTGCTAGAGCCTGGTGGAAAACACAAAGGAGCATCTATGGTGAGGAAGCAATTATGGCACTGGAATGCGAGCAGTTCTTGGAAATGTTCAACGCCAAATACTGTCCAACGGACAAACAAGACGAACTCGAGATGCAGTTGATGCAATTGAAACAAGGAACAAAAACCGTTGATGAATACGAGCATGAATTCTCGAGACTTTGCGGCTACTCGTCATATGAAGTAGCTACAGAAGAACGTAAGATAAACCGATTCAGACTGAATCCAACATATAGAAGAAAAATGAGTAGCATAAACTTCAAAACGTATCTCAGTATAGTGGAAGCAGCAAGAATGGTGGAGCGGGAATTCACTGATTCGAGTTGTGAACCCGTTATGATGGTTATAAGTCCTACTTGTCCATCTCCACCTAAGATATAGAAATCTAGTAGAATCTTTAGTTCATCAAAGTCCAGTCAGCAGCAGTCACAAGCATCCTCTACACCCCAGAAGACTAGAGTCTATTCCATATAGTCTGGAGCACGACCGTGTGAACGTTGTAACAAATTTCACAGTGGACGCTGGAACCCTATAGATGTGACCTATTACACTTGTAAACAGAATGGACATGGAAGCGATGAGTACCCAGAAAGAAACGATGTATGTACAACTGTGGTGAGCGTGGACATTATGCCAAGCATTGCCCAAGTGCACGCATAATTACTAATCCTGAACCACCAGTTGGCAGAGCAATTCAACAAAGTACTACAATGATACCTATTGCTAAGGCGCGAGCTTTCCATACAACTGCTGAGGATGCCGAGGAGACACCAGAAACGTCAAAAGACCACAATGATAACTAATAATAAGTTTCTTATATGATATAAATGATTTAATTCCGTTGCCAGCTGAAGTTCAATTCTAAAATAAGGATTGAGTTAACTGTACAACCCTATCATCGATAGTGAAAATGCGGATGATATATGAGTTGTATCAGTTGAAGTTACGATACAAATACATTTCCAATCAGAAATTATACCTATAAACAATATAGGTATTGTAATCTGAATCGTGTATGATTCAAAAGCTCTAAGAAATCAAAAATATAATCCTAAACACAAGCTTCATCGTAAATCCTTGTAATCTAAATGATTACAGCGTGTTTCATAATGAGGCAGAGGCAGAAGTCGTTAATTTAAATGAAAATTAAATAAGAAGAGAAATTTTGAAACAAATTGTCAAGCCTTCAAGTGTGAACTTGAATAAGAATCAAAGAAGTTAGAGGCACAAAGCTAAAGTCAAACAAGAAATAAATTACAAATTTTTGTAAAGTCAAGCGATTGGCCATAAATGGCCAATGAAAAGCCCAGTATATAGTAAAACTTATTTGCAGTTATAGTCTAGGGTACTAATGCAACCTAGTTCACTATAACCATGGCTCTGATACCAACCTGTCACACCCCGTTACCCCGGTTGGCAACGAAGCGTGACGTCGCGGAAGCGTAACCATAGTCATAATGAACGACCACTATATGGACGTTTTCAAAAATACATCGATATAACTTTAAAATATAGAAATGTTTTACATAGCCTGAAATGATAAAGGGTAGTTCGCACGGTACAGAGATTTAAATACATAATTAAATTTATTAAAATAATGCAAATAAATCTCCGGTGGTATGAAAATGCATGCGACTCCAAAAATACGGAAGCTTGAAAATATTTCCGATGCAGCGCACACGCCTTAATTTCCTGAAAATACACGCTAAAATACGTCAACAGAATTGTTGGTGAGCTCATAGGTTTACACATAAATCTGACTTGTATGGACAACAACAGTTGAGTTTGAATTTATAAAATCATAAATTCCATGTTATGTAGTACATATAAACCATCATGCAACCGAAGCTTAATTAAATGAGTTTGCCATGTGCAGTATTCCCATACGTAATACCGTGTGTTGAATATATATGCATCCCGCCGATAGCCGATTAAGACTAACCCGAATGGGGGACATGACTCCCGATAGATCTATCCACAATATATTCACGTTTACAAATAAATGCAATTAACGGTTAATGATTTGAGGGCTGATGGAACCACATGTGTAATACATAATATAAACGAAGTTGTTTCCGTGTCCATTTGAAAACGTAGCATGTATTTCTACCCCCAAGACTCACCGAAAGTGTGATGGCAAAATGTGTGTGTAAAATGCAAGTTTACGTTCTTTGATTGGTGATGCACCGGATGTGTTTAATCGAGTCCTAAATGATAATAGGGACTTAATAACTCTCATATATGATAATATGTACATATATTGGTTTTTATGTCTTAAATCATCCAACATTATAAGTTTATAAATAAAACCCACTTAAAACGTCAAGTTTATATATATATAAAATTTTCCAACTTTTCGATGGTTTTTCGGCTTACTTTGAGGCTGTTTTTGACCATGCTCCAAATCGATTTAGGCTTTGGTTTTCTTGGACATTAAACTACTATATGCAAAGAATTTTTAAAGTCAAGAACGACAATTTTTTGAGATGTTTAGGTTAGGGAAAAAGCTTGTTGAAAACCCTATGTTGGCCATTTTTGAGCTGTCAAACTTTCGGGTTCCCAAATAATAACTGGGGGTTCTAAACCCCATAATAAATTATGAAAACTTCCAGATTTTTAGTTAAGACATAGATCTAACTTTTGAGACAAGAATCAACTCATTTCGTTAAGTTATGAATTAGTTATGATTTTTCAAAATCGATGCAACTTTTCTGCCGAAATTCCGTAGTTCATAAACTTGAAATAACTAGTGATTCTTGTTGTTTATTCAAAGACTACTTATATAAAAGTTATAAAACACATATATATCACTTGTCTTGATAACATTTACACTTATATTATGTGTTTATATATTTATAAACACATTTGAAGAAAACAACTTAAAAATAAAACTAGAGATTTATAAACTTGAGTTTTATGAAACTTGTTGTTGTTGGTGATTATATATATTATAAAAGACTAATATAAACATAAATATAAGATGAAATAAGTTACTATTTACTTACTTTGAAGTGTTAGGAGGATGAAAATGAGTAGAAGACTTGATCTTGAACTTAGTTGCACAAAAGTTTCTTGAAAACCTTGAAGGAATAAAAGTTGCAAAATTTTGGTGTTCTTCACACCTTGGGGCCGGATTCATGAGGGAAAGAAAGGGAGTTTTTGTGTTGTTGAAAGTGTGAGGAATGAAGTGGGGAATTGCTCTCTACTTATAGAGGAAAAGAGAGATCTTGCAATTAAGAAAGACATGGGAGATGGAGTGTGATTTAAGTGAAATGAAAGGAAATGGTGTGAAAAAAGGTGGTTTGGTTGTGCAAGGTATTGTGATTATAAAATTGAAAGTCAAACTCTACAAATGTACCATGTATAGGCCGGATTTTGAAGATATTTTGAAGTATTTTTATTTTTTTTTTGTATAAAAGTATTTAGAAATGTATTCTTGTATTTCCCTTTTCTTGTAAATTCATAAATACTTATGAATGCATGAGTTTATTGAATTGTTTTAGTCTTGCATAATTAATGTTAAGTAATTGTATTAGTGTATGATAAGTGTCACTCATCATAATTTATTTATGTACTTAGTTGAATTAATCCTTCATATCGTAAATCGATCGGATTAATTGATTTCCCGATTCATCGCACCGATGAATTTGATTCTAATTGAGTTGAATTTCCTTATGAACATTGTTAATCACTTTGATTAATTGCTAATGACCATTGATTAGGTTATAATTGGCTATTAAATACTAAATAGGTCATAGTTGCTAACCTGGTTTAATGTCGTATGTTACAGTCTCCCCCTGTTAAGGTAATTTCGTCTCGAAATTAGCTCGTGTTCTCCATTGCTTGAGTATTTGAGAACAGATTAGGGTATTTTTCCCGGAACTGATCTTCGCGTTCCATGTAAACTCAGGACCTCGCTTAGAGTTCCATCTGACTTTTATTATCGGGATCCGGCTGTGCTTTAGTTTCTTGACTTCTCGGTCCATTATTTCCACGGGTTGTTCAATGAAGTTCAACTTATCATCTAGCTCCAGCTCGTCCATGTGTATAACGAGTGTTTCATCAGCCAGGCTCTTCTTAAGGTTGGATACGTGGAAGGTATTATGAACATTACTAAGCTTTGGGGGCAGATCGAGTCGGTAGGCTACCGGGCAAATTCTTTTGATGATCTTGAATGGTCCGATATAACGAGGATTGAGTTTTCCTCGTTTCCCAAAACGGATGACGCCTTTCCAAGGCAAGACTTTCAACATTACTTGATCTCCCTTTTGAAATTCCAAATTCTTTCGTCGAACATCTGCATAGCTTTTCTGTCGATCCTGTGCGATCTTTAATCGGTTCCGAATTTGGACTATATTTTCTGTAGTCTCCTGGATGATCTCGGGTCCAGTGATCTGGTTATCTCCTACCTCAGCCCAACAAAGTGGTGACCGACACTTTTGTCCATAAAGTGCCTCAAATGGAGCAGTCTTAATACTCGAGTGATAGCTGTTGTTATAGGAAAACTCAATTAATGGCGGGGCCTGTCCCAACTTTTGCCAAAGTCGATAACACATGCCCTTAGCATGTCTTCCAAGGTCTGAATCGTCCTTTCACTCTGACCATCCATCTGCGGGTGATAGGCTGTGCTCATGTCTAGGCGTGTACCCAACGCCTCTTGCAATGATTGCCAAAATCTTTGTTGGTACACCCTGTGTGACGATAGCAGTCTAATCGATCAGCATTTTGGTTTAAGTAATATTCTGAGTATTGAGAATTAACAAGTGTTTTGATATATATGTTTATATGTGTTTATCTGTTATTGATTGTGTGTTTGAACTTGATGTAACATATTACAAGAAGTTCAAACATAAAGGTCAAAGATTAACTCAAGCATAAGTAAAAACATAAGTTTCATCACTTAAGTGTTTAAGTGTTTTGGCTAGATTCGAATTGCATAAGGGAAGACATTCGAATCTGTGATAGATTCGAATGTGACCTTAGATTCGAATGTGCCAGATTCGAGAGTGTCCTTGTGGACAGACTCGAATGGGCCTTGGGCCAGATTCGAGTTTGGCCCACATCAGACTCGAATCAGGGTCTATAATTAGGGATAGACTCGAGTCATTAGCAGACTTTTAGCAGAATTCGTGAGGAATTAAGCTTAAGGCGATCTCGAGTTTATCAGCTAGGTGAGTGCCGTTTCGGAGAGAATTAGTTCGTAGGATCGTTCGTGTGTCGTTCGTTCAGCGTCTAATAGTCTCCGTGTTTCGTGGTTGAGAGTTGTCCGTCTAACCGTCAACGAGGATTCCGCACTCGTTCACGGATCCGCGTCTAGATAGATCTAGTAGTGGTAGACCTTACAAGTGGTATCAGAGCCAAGTGAGTGTTCTTGGTGTTCTTCGTGTTCATCAGATACATTCTAGGTTTCTTGACGTTAGTTGGACGGTTTTGCTCTCAAAACGTGTTTTCAAGCTTAGCACATTCATATTCGGGAAACACTTTGTGGTTTTTCACGTTTTTGATCGAAATCATTATTTTTCGTTAGAAAAATAGTGATTTAATCTGCAAAACGTCAAAAAATCAAAGTGTTAGCCGTTTTTCGAGTTTGCGGCGCTCGAATCTATAGGGGTAATTAGGGTTTCACCTTAGTCTCGAGTTTAACCTAAATACGCTCCTTTCGAGTCAATTTCAGAGGTTTTCGAATCTACCTAGTTTCGAGTCTGTTGCTTCATTCGAATAGGATCTCGAGTCTAGCTTAGTTTCGAGTTTATTTCGAGTCTAGTATTGTTTCGAATCTGGTGTTTCGAATTTGCTGAATTTCGAGTTTGCTGACCTTCGAATCTAAGGACCATCGACTCTAAGGATATCTCGAATCTGACATAATTTCGAATCTAATTGAATTTTAAAACTTAATCGAATTTAATCCCAAAAGATTTACCCTTAATTAGTTTCGAATCTACCTAGATTCGAAAAAGTTAGTCTAAATCAGTTTCGAATTAAATTAATTAAGTTCAAATTCAATTTCGTTAGAAAAGATGTCAAATCTTCAGAAATTCTTAGAAATGGACCACGAGGTTGGGAAGGCAAACGCCCCGCCTAAGCTGATGAAGGTCGACGATTATTACTGGTGGAAAGACCGATTTACCGATTTCGTACGATTCAATGATATGCGCATGTGGGTGTGCATAGATGAAGGGTATATTCCACCGGTATCTGAAGTTGAAGGCCGTCAAAAGGTCTTGTCATACCAGATGATGAAGGAGGATGACAAGAAATTATTTGAAGCTGAAAACAAAGCTTTCTCCATAATCCGTATGGCTTTACCTCAGGATATACTGCACGCATTTCGGACTCAAAGGACGTCGAAGGAACTTTGGGAGTCTCTCGAGAAAAGGTGTGAGGGTAATCCTCGGGTGCGTAGAAAGCGTACAGAGCTGTTGCAACAACAGTTTGCGATTTTCAAGGCGATTAAAGATGAACAGCTGGATGATATTATCACGAGGTTCTATCATCTGATAACGGAACTTGAAAGTCATGGAATTGAGTATTCTGACACTGACAAGAACAACAAGCTTCTTGATGCCCTACCAGCCAAATGGGCTATGTACGTGGCAATGATTAAGCTGAATGAGGACAAATACTATACTCAATCCCTTGATGACATTGTGGGAACGTTGAGGGCATATCACTTCGAGTTAATTAAGGCCGAGACTGATTACGAGCAAGTCCAGAATCCAACAATGTATTTTGGAAAGACAACTAAATCTTCAGTGACAGCCGAACCGAAAACTGCAACAGCGTTTTTCACCGGAGAAACGTCATCACCAGCAGAGTCTGAAGACTCTTTGAATCGTGCGTTCTTAGGATTAGGAAGATCGGAAGAACCACAACCTCAAGTCCAACAGGCATCGACAAGTCAGAGCTATTCGAAGATGCCCATGAGCGCAAAGTCAGCGGAAGAGCATCTGAATCTACTTGCTTCTTTTGTGGCCGCATATGGAAATTGCGTTCAAGGGAAAATTAACGATCCTGCTCTATGGGACGAAGATTACGATCAGGTCGACCCTGATGACTTAGAGGAAATGGATCTTAAGTGGCAACTGGCCATGGTGACCCAGAGGGTTAAAAGATTCATTAAGAGAACTGGAAGGAATTTGCAGATAAATAACAAGGGGATCGGATTTGATAAGTCCAAGGTGAAATGCTATAACTGTCAAGGACTAGGACACTTCGCCAGGGAGTGCCAGAGGCCAAAGGTAGAGACATACCAGGGACAGAGCCAACATCAGGGACAATTCCAAAATCAGTCCCAACAACGATACCTTCCGAGTTCCTCATCTGGACAGGCCAATCTAGCGGGTCTTCTATCCAATGTCACTTCAGATAGACAGCTAGATGGCACGTATGATTGGAGTTCCCATCCTGAGTCGAATGCTAGAGCCTTCATGGCTGAAGTCACAGAAACTGGATGTGATGGGGACGAGCAGACCACACGGGACAGCAGTCCGATGTGGGTAGAAAAGGCGAATGATCAGACAGTGCTGGAGTATGCTGCTCAGATGGCCAACGTGGAATCTGATAACTCTAAGGTTAGTCTATCTTATTCTCTATTTCGTGATTTATGTGCTTTATGTGTTAGTTCTAACGATAGGTTAAATCTAGTCTTAGACTCACATAAGACCATAGCTGCTCAAAATGAAAACTTAAAAATTGAAAATGCTAGCCTAAATGATATCAAGCAAGATCTAAAAGAAAAGCTTAAGGCTGATGCTCAAGACGTAGTAGTTCTAAAAGACAAACTCAGTGAGCAGTGTGTTAGGATAGAGCTAATGTATGAGCACGTAGAGGCCTTAACAAAAAGTCTTAAAGACAAGGATATAGAGCTAGCAGAGACCAAGGTTAAAGTAGCAGAGGCAAATGGCAAGCTGGAAAAGTTTAGGAATTCGAGCCTAAATCTAGGGAAAGTCTTAGATGCCCAAAGACAGTCCAAGAAGCCAGTAGGTCTAGGTTTTCATGAAATTCCTCCACCTTTCAATGCGAACTATGTGCCTCAGCCTCAGGAGAAAACTGACAAGTCAGTAGACTTAGAGGACCTACCTAAACCGACACCAGAGCCTATAGTAGAAAATGCACCTAAGGTGGCTGACTCAACCGTCAAGGTCAAGAAAGTGAAATTTGTGTCTTCCTCCAGTGAAACACCTGCAGGAAAACAGAAAATTTCATGGGCTGACCAGGTCGACGAGTCAGACATCATAGCTGTACCAAAGGAAGTAGACACTAGTGAGACACCTAGATCTAAGGGAACAAACAAAAAGTCCATAGATAAGATGTCTTGCTTCAGATGTCACGAGAAAGGGCATGTTGCTTCTCACTGTCCACTTAGGAAAGCCGATGTTACCCCTAAGACAGTGAACCCAACACCTGTAAAGCCCTCAACCTGTGTGGCAAGCAGCAGTAGTTCTCAACTTACCGAGAAAACTGTGCAGGCCGCACCCAAACAAGTTGTGAAAAACACACCGGTTAAGGTTGGACCAAAGGAAGTGATTAGGACAAATTCACCGAATCGGGTCAATAGTCAATCTAGGTCAGCACCACAACAAGTCTATAGGAGCACCACACCTAGCAGGTCACACACTCCAGTTAGGTCTCATACTCCAGTTAGACAGTATGCACCGGTAAGAGCTCAGGGATCACAGTCAGAAATGGCATATAATAGGAATTATTCTAGAGCTCCACAACAAATGCCTACACCAAGGCAAAGAGTGAACTTAAATCACTCGGCACCACAACAGAATTCAGTTCAAAGGCCCAAGTCACCTGAAAGGCGAGATGGGTACTTGAAAGAGTTCACGTATGTGGACGAGAATGGTATTACCAAGTCAGTCATGGCTTGGGTTCCCCGTGATAACTAACCTCTTTTCTTTCATGTGCAGGAGATAACTACAGGTCCAAACAACAAGTGGTTCGTCGACAGTGGTTGCTCCAGGCACATGACGGGGGAAAGAAGTCTACTCACAGACTTCAAGGGGGGGTAATAGGGGATTTGTATCATTCACCGGTAACAAAGGAGGAAATATCACTGGAACTGGAAAAGTCACTAATGGGACGATTACATTGGATCAAGTTCATCACGTTGATAAACTGGTTCATAATCTCATTATTGTATCTCAAATCTGTGATAAGAAGAACTCGGTGTTATTTACTGACACTGAGGCGTTAGTGCTAAAGCCTGGATTCAAGATACCTAAAGATTGGATATTGATGCGGGCGCCAAGGAAGAATGACTTGTACATGCTCGATATGAACAAGCCAGATACTTCGATGGGTCCGATCTGCTTACTATCAAAAGCTTCGGAGACGGAGTCCGTACTGTGGCACAGACGCATGGCTCACCTGCACCTAAGGAAGATGAATTACATAACGAAGAATGGACTGGTGCAGGGTGTGCCATTGAAGAGTTTCAGTTCGAGGAAAAGTGTCTACCGTGCATGAAGGGCAAACAGCATAAAAAGTCACACAAGTCCAAGAAACAAAATTCAATCGCCTCAACATTCGATTTGTTGCATATGGACCTTTTCGGCCCTATCAACAAAAGGAGTATAGGAGGTAGTTGGTTTTGCTTAGTTATCACTGACGATTATTACTCACGTTTTTCTTGGGTTTTCTTTTTAGGTACGAAGGACGAGACGGCTTCCAAGCTTATCGGGTTCTTAGACCAAGTGGAGAACTCATACGGAAAAAGGGTTAAACATATTCGTAGTGATAATGGGACTGAATTCAAAAACACTGTAATTGGTGTATATTGCCTATCAAAGGGCATAGTGCATCAATTCAGTGCACCATATGAACCTCAACAGAATGGGGTGGCCGAACGTAAAAATAGAACTTTGATTGAAGCTGCAAGGACTATGCTTTCGGATTCAAAGCTTCCTACCATGTTTTGGGGGGAGGCAGTGAATACCGCGTGCCATATTTTTAAACCGAGTCCTTACAGTCAAATCATTGAACAAAACATGCTATGAAATTTTGAATAAACGGCCACCTAACTTAACTGGATTCGAACCGTTTGGAGTACCATGCACTCTTTTAAGAACAAAACATCAACCGAAGTTTGGTGAAAAGGCTGACGAAGGATACTTCCTAGGTTACGTTCCGAACTCACCAAACAAACGGGTTTTTAACAAAACGAGTGGTACTGTGGAGATTGTGTATAATATTGAAGTCCCAAGTTATACACATGAACCCCAAACTGGTCCGAAATGGTTATTTGACTATGATAAATTGTTTGAGTCATTTAACATTCCTTTGGATGATACTGCAGGTACAATCGAAAAAGACATGGCGACGTTGCACCTAAATGACGATGGCCAAATCTTTCCGAGGACTACGTTCGAATCTACATCCGAGCCTACTGCGATTGTAGATGGGTCTCCAGAAGTTGCTGATCAAGAGGCACCTACCACTGAGAATCAGACTCAAGCATCGAGTTCCAACTCTGAGGAAAACGTCCGTGAGGAGGAAAATGTAGAAGCTGAGCCTGTTCCCCCATTAGGTGAAATAGGATCCAACTTAGGAGATAATCTAAGGGTTGATGATATAGAGACCTCTAGGATTAACAAGAACCATCCAATAGAAACCATCATAGGAAATCCTAACGAGGGTGTGAGGACTCGGAGTAGTGTAAATAACAACACTGTGTTGTTGTCGATGATAAACGACTCCGAGGCATATCACACATGTCTATATTCGTGTTTCAAATCGCAAGTAGAGCCCAAAAATGTGCAAATGGCACTTAAGGACAACTCCTGGGTTGAAGCGATACAGGAAGAACTTTCGCAATTTAGGAAACTAGAAGTGTGGGAGTTAGTTCCGTTACCTCGAGGGGAGATTGCCATAGGAACCAAATGGGTTTTTAAGTGCAAAAGAGACGATCGGGGTATAGTCACGCGCAACAAGGCGAGGTTAGTTGTAAAGGGTTTCAATCAAGAGGAGGGAATCGATTACAACGAGGTTTTTGCACCAGTAGCAAGGCTGGAAGCCATTAGGTTGTTTCTAGCGTTTGCCTCCTTCAAAGGCTTTAAGGTATATCAACTAGATGTTAAGAGTGCTTTCCTGTATGAGAAAGTGAAGGAGTTGGTGTATGTAGAACAACCGCCCAGATTTACAGATCCAAAATATCCTGATAGAGTATATCGCTTAGATAAGGCTCTTTATGGATTACATCAGGCACCTAGGGCGTGGTATGAGACTTTATCCAACCATCTTTTAGAAAATGGTTTTGAAAGGGGTAGGATAGATAGTACTCTGTTTGTGAAGAGGAAGGGTGATCACTTTATCTTGGTACAAGTGTACGTCGATGATATCATTTTTGGATCATCAGACGAACAGATGTGCAAAGATTTCGAGAAGGTGATGAAGTCTAATTTCGAGATGAATGCTATGGGGGAGTTGAATTTCTTTTTGGGGTTACAAGTTGACCAGAAGAAGGAAGGGATGTTTATCCATCAAACGAAGTATGTCTATGACATATTAGAGCGTTTCGGGATGGAAGGAACAAAGTTGACTGCCCACTTCAGCACGCCGATTCAAGTGAATCACAATCTCGGGCCGGGTACTGAAAGTGATACCGATGTGGATCCGACTTTATATCGGGCCATGATTGGGTCACTTATGTATTTAACTGCTTCAAGACCTGAGATTATGTTTGCTGTTTGTATTTGTGCAAGGTTTCAAGCGAATCCGAAGGAGATGCATATGAAAGCTGTGAAGCGGATTCTACGATACCTCAAGTCGAAACCGAAGCTGGGACTTTGGTATCACGCAGAGGGAGATCTAGAGTTGGAGGCGTTCACAGATTCTGACTACGGAGGATGCAGCTTGACGCGCAAATCAACGACTGGAGGTTGTCAGTTCCTAGGAGGGAGACTGGTGTCCTGGCAATGCAAGAAACAAACGTCGGTAGCCGTGTCAACGTGCGAGGCCGAGTATGTTGCTGCTGGTAGTTGCTGCTCACAGGTTCTATGGATACAACAATAATTGCGGGATTACGGTTTGGCTTACGCTCAAACTCCAATTAGGATAGACAATCACTCTACAATTGCTATAACAAATAATCCAGTTAAACACAACAAAACAAAGCACATAGACATAAGACATCATTTTATTCGTGAATGTGCTGAAAAGAACCTAATTAAATTGGTAAAAGTGGCAACAGAAGATAATAATGCAGATTTATTTACCAAAGCATTTGATAAGTCACGGTTTGAGTATTTAATTCAACTGAATGGAATGCGCAACCCAGAATAATTTGGCCTTAGTAGTAGTGGGTTATTTTCTTTTAGAGTCGTAGTATTTCTTTCTTTACAGTAGTCTGCTAATTTAGGTAAGTTTATATTTTTAGTAAGTTTCTATTTTTAGTAAGTTAGTAGGTTATCTTATTTTATTGCTTTGTCTTATGAAAAACAAAAGAAAAAAGATAGAAAATTATAAAAATACAAAAAAAAGAGAATATCAGAAAATGAGTTAAGTCTTAGATACATAAGGTCAAAGTGACGAAAATTAGCACAGTCGTTACAAACTCTAAGTGTTTAGGATTTCACACATAATGCAACTAAATTCTAAGTGTTATACTTTATTTAGTTAGATGTGTTGGTAGGCATAATACATAAAGGGAATCTCAAGGCTAATAAAATATTCTAGAAAAAGTCAACCGTGTCACTAACTCAGATGTATGACCAATCGGTCTTAATTTTTATGTACAAGACATACAAAATTTGAGTCTAAATGAGGTATGCAAACTTTCTGGGGATGTATGGCAACATCAAATACATCTGAAAATGGAAAGCATAGATAAACCATATGAAATTGAGAGTCGAAAACATGTAACTTTGGTGTACGTAAGTACAGACCTGTTGCCTCTGTTTAGATTCGGGTTAGCAGACATGTCGCTTTGTTGTACGTCAGTACAGACCTGTCACCGCTGTCTTGCTAACTTTAAAAATAAACTTTAAGTCAAACTAAGACACTTTGTTGTATGAAAATACAGACCTGTGTCCGATGTTTGTCTTTTAAAGAAAGTTTGCAAATACCAACAAGTTAGAGTCTTTGTCTGTGTGCCTTGATCATAAAAGTATGTCTATGTCTGAGTCACGTAAGATAATTTCATGATAAATAAAAATGCCAAGAGATATTCCGAAATGTAGAGTGTTTAAAGGGGTAAAATACCAACAATCGGCTAAATAGGTATGTCACGACAAATAATCAAAGGAATCAAAAATTCCTAAGTGTGAAAGTTTAAATACTGAAAGTGTGTATCTGACACCGCTATCTGATTGAACCTTTCTTAGACTATACTCATCAAAAAGATTTTGTTTAGTATTTAGCATATGTTGTAAATTTTATAAGTATAGCTTAAGTCTAGATTAAATTTTTTGTCAAAATTTTTTTTTTATTTTATTTTATTTTACCTTAGTTTATTTTATTTGATTTTACTTTAGTTTAATTTTTACTTAGGTAAAAGGTCAAAAATTCTGAGGGTGCATTCAAAGTTGGATAAAATAAACATTGCATGAAATATCTTGTGCTTAGGGTAAAGGATTTGGCATAGTTTATCTTGTTACACAATACCGTAGAAAAAGGTTGAAAAAGTTGAAGTTATTTCAAAGATTTTCGAAATTTTTCTAAGTGTTTGGTGTTTTCGAGTTTAGGACAGACTCGAATTAGGACAGCTTCGAATCTGTCAGTAGATTCGAGTCTGGCCTTAGACTCGAAGGTTGGTAGTATATATAGGTCAACAGTGAAGTCATTTAATACTTACTGTTCTCGAATCTACTTTCTCGAATCTATATTGGCGATTTCGAATCTGTTCTCGAGTCTACCGTATTTCTCCTAAACGACATTTTGTCGAGATTATTGCAAAAGTGTTCGAGTCTACTGTTGTATCTAGGTATAATCAACTTGATTGTACAAGATTCAAGTAGTTTTATACACCATGTTAGGCAAAATCATCGATTTTTTGAAGGTTTAAGGGTCTAAATCGTGTTTTCAAAAATTACCATGTTTGGACCAATAAATAGTCAAATTAAAGGCACATATCTGTGATTAGTAACTAGTAGGACTAATGAATGTAATTTTCTAAGTCCAAAAAGGTTAAAATCAAGAGATTTGGTGTTTCAATAGAGTCGGCGGTTCGAATCTGTTCTTGCCGTTTCTCGAATCTGTCATTAGATTCGAGAGGGCAGTTGATTCGAATCTGTCATCAAACTCGAAAGGGTGACCTATTCGAATCTGTTACATTCGAATCTGTTATTTTATTTGCATCATTTAATTTAAATTTTATTAAACTTGTAGAAATTTAATTGTGTTGGATTTTGTACTTAAACAAGTTCAAAATAAAACAGATTTGAAATTAAACAAGTTTATTGATTTTTAATGAATCTAATAGTTTTGTTTATTGTGCAGAAATGGCTGTACGAGCGTTTGTGCCTAAGCACAATATGGTGCTTCATCCTGATCATAATCTCCCTGAGGCGCAGGGATTTAGACAAATGCTTGATTTCCTAGTAGAGTCTAGGATCGGTTTTGCACTGTCTCATAATGTTCAGCTCGTCTTACCATACATTCGTCAATTTTACGATCATCTGCAGGTAGACTGCTCGGTCACACCGACAGTGCTACGAACTCGTATTGCTGGACAACCGCTGGTATTCTCAGCAGATATGCTGCGTCAAGTGCTGCAGCTGGGCACTCAAGAAGAAGAATCAGGTCCGATAGAGTTTCCTCTGAATATAAGGCAAGCGGCTTTTCAGAGAATGGGTTACAGTCTCGATGTGACAAAGGTGTCATATATGAAGAGCGGGTTAATAGGACAATGGAGGTTTCTTGCTCATGTTTTTATGGTATGCTTTGCTCCAAAGAAAGCAGGGTTTGACTATATAGTTGCGAAAATTCAGTCTGGGATAGTCGCGATGGTTTATAATCAACCATACAGCTTTTCGGAGATGTTTTTCTCTGAATTTGTTCACCAGATAACCGCTCCCGAAAATCAACAGTTCTTGCTATATCCGCGGTTCATCATGATGCTAATAAGGAACTTCTTGCCAAATCTGACGCCATCAAATGACATTCAAAGCGTTGCCGTTATGGATAAAAGGATCTTCGCTGACTGTTCCTCACACAGGGGAAGGTTGGCTGTTCTGGTTGAGCGTCCATTATTTGGAGCAATATTAGACAGGAATTTTGAAGCCCCAGATGTTGCCAACTGGGCAGGGGACGTTGAATTTCAGCCAAGACAACCACAGCCACAACAACAACAACAACCGCAGCCACAGCGCGCTCCAAGGCGTAGACAAAGATCAGCTGCGAGTCAAACTCAGGCGACCAGGCCTTCCACCAGTCAGCAGCCGGAAGCACAGGAAGCAGGGCCTTCTAGTGCCGTTCCAGAGTCTGAGCAAATGGCACAAACGTTGGAGGAAATATGGGCGTCTGGACCCCATGCTAATGAAGATGTTGCTGCCGCATTAGTGGGTGAACTACTTGAGCCTCCAGAAGGAGATGAAGATGTGTTAAGAGATGTGGAAGAGTATGTCCCAGAACAGGCTGAAAATGTTTTGTCATCGTCTGAAACAGAATCGGAGGAAATGGGGGAGTTAGAGGTCGAGGCTCCTGAGTCGGTATCAACTGAACCAACAGTTCAAATTGGAACGTATGGATCAAGGTTGGTAATTACTGAAGAAGCTTCGAGGAGGAGAGTTATAAGGGAATCGGATGAATCAGATTTTGAAGAAGAGGAGATTGCTCCCTTAGTGACTCGGCAACGGGCCAAGCATCACAGGTTCATGCAAGGGTCTTCTTCAGCATCAGCTGGCCAACCAGAAATCCCCCAATCTCAGCCTCAAGAACCTCAGGCCACCACTCCACCACCACCACCACCTCAATCTGAACCATATATTCCATCACCAATCCGCCCAACTCCTATAGAGTCCATTCCATCAACATCATCGTCATATACCGACAATCAACGATTTGTGCAGCTTAAGGCTCGCGTTGACTTCCAGCATGTTCAAATCTTAGGCCTAACAAAGGCGAATGGAGAAATCCAGGCGCATAATGCAGATCTTGATAAGGATAATGCCGAATTGAAAAAGATTGTGGAGACAGTTCAGGAAGAAAACACAGAACTAAAATCTTTTTTCGCAGACCAGGCCGCAGAAATAAGGGCGATGCGCTCCCTAATTGAGCAGTTAATGAAAAATTTACAGGCTCAGGGGGAGACATCGTGCCAAGATCCGAATGTACAAAGGCCAAGAGATGAGGATGATGATCAAGACAACCAAGGCAATGATCCCAGCCCTAATAGTCAGAATGAGCCAGTAGATTTTTCTGCTGCTCAGACTGCTCAATCTGAGGGGGAGCCTAGTCTAGGAGGAGAAGTAGGAGGAGAGGCTGGTTCTTCAAAGGCTTTGGATAGCGACATGATAGATGCGCTGAAAGATATTGAGGAAGAGCTAATGGAATTCGATTTTGAAGATGAAGTCGAAGAGTTGGAGGAAGGTGAATTCATTCCAGAGGAGGTTGTTGACTGGAAATCAGACGACGAAGTAGTAGATGACGAGGACGATCATGTCAACGAGGTGATAATCAATTCACAACCTGTCACGGAACTATATGTGGGCAATAATCAGAATGTGATTGATATAGACTACATCAAGATAGCCTCAGTCGAGGACACTAAACTTGAAGAGGCAGAGAAAGAGCCATCTAGAGCTGAGTTGATAAATCTTTGGTTTAAGAAGGAAGAAAAGAAAGATCAGCTGAAGATGAAAAAGAAGATGAGAGTTCCGGGTGCTGGAAGTTTTTCAGGAGGGATAATAAGTTGGTTCTTTGACAGAGAATTGCAGCTGTTTATTTTGAAAAGAAGAGATGGCCTCCAATACTTGAGGCGAACACTGAAAGCTTTCAATACACTGCCCAAGATTGAAGTTAAAGAGTTAGCCTGGAAGGAGCTGATTAATATTGGAGATGATAAGTATGCAGAAGTGATTGAAAGAATTATAAGGAAAGAAGGGCGATCAGGCAAATTTGAGCGACTCAAGCCAAGGACCGGAAAGAGGGTCGAGGATCAGTCGAGAACAGATCCTCATACAGGTAGGCCATGGGCCAGGATGGTATACAAACCTGTGAGGTGTCTGAAGAAAGTACCTATTAAATCGATGCCGCAGAATATTTTGAGCAACATGAAATGGTGGTACGTCGATAATGACACTGCTGAAGCCGTCATGGAGGATCAAGACGAGAAGGTCATTTTGAAGGTATATGATCCACTGCATTTGATAAATCTATCAAAGGATGACCTGAAGAAGCTACATGATCAGCCTATCTTCTTTATTGAAGCATGGAGATCTGAAGCCAGGAAGTTCCAGAAGGTAGTAAAAGTTTGTATAGATGCTGGTTTATATGCAGGCAGTAGTATATATAGTTCTAGTACTTAGTACTTAAACTTGATATAAATAATTAGAAGCTATCGTCAAGGGGGAGTCTGTTGATACACCGTGTGTGACGATAGCAGTCTAAGCGTTCTAACATTTTAGTTTAAGTAATATTCAAGGTATTGGAATTAACTGGTGTTTGATATATACGTTTATGTATGTTTGTCAGTTAATGATTGTGTGTTTGAACTTGATGTAACATATTACAAGAAGTTTAAACATAAAGTTCAAAGATTAATTCAAGCATAAGTCAATAACATAAGTTTCAACACTTAGTTGTTTATGTGAAATGCTAGATTCGAATTAGTTAAGGGTTGACATTCGAATCTGTGATAGATTCGAATGTAGCCATAGATTCGAATGAAGACCAGATTCGAGAGTGTCTTTATGGACAAACTCGAATGGGCCTTGGGCCAGATTCGAGTTTGGCCCACAACAGACTCGAATCAGGGTCTATAATTAGGGATAGACTCGACATATAATCAGACTTTTTGCAGAATTCGTGAGGGATTAAGCTTAAAGCGATCTCGAGTTTATCATCAGCGTTAGTGCGTTTTCGGAGAGAATCAGTTCGTAGGATCGTTCGTGTGTCGTTCGTTCAGCCTCTGATAGTCTCCGTGTTTCGTAGTTGAGAGTTGTTTCCGTCTACCCGTTAACGAGGATTCCGCACTCGTTGACGGCTCCGCGTCTAGATAGATCTCGTAGTGGTAGACCTTACACATACGTAGCAATGTCAGCCTTCATGTTTGGCCACCAGTTTATTCCCTTCAAGTCGTGATACATCTTATCTGACCCTGGGTGAATAGCATATCTTGTTTTATGCCCTTCATCCATGACCAACTTCTTCAATCCTCCGAATTTTGGTAGCCAAACTCTGTCCATGAAGTACCGACATCCATCGGTCTTGATTTCAAACTGCTTTTCCATTCCTCTCAAGGCTTCATCCAGCAGATTACCCTCCTTGACTGCATCCTCTTGTGCCTCGCGGATTTGAGAGTTTAGGTTTGACTGTATAGTCATGACCAAAGCTTGAACTCTCAAAGGTTTAACTCGTTCCTTTCGGCTCAGGGCATCAACTACAACATTCGCCTTACCTGGATGATAATGAATCTCGCAGTCGTAATCGCTAAGCAGCTCAACCCAGCAACGTTGCCTCATGTTTAACTCTTTCTGGTTCAGAATATGCTGAAGGCTCTTGTGATCTGTAAATACCATGCACTTCGTACCGTAAAGGTAGTGCCTCCATATCTTGAGAGCAAACACCACAGCTCCAAGCTCCAAATCGTGAGTCATGTAGTTCACTTCATGAACCTTAAGTTGTTACGATTCATAAGCGATAACCTTGTCTCTTTGTATTAACACACAACCCAATCCATTGTGTGAGGCATCGCAGTAAACAACAAAATCTTCTGTTCCTTCCGGTAGGGACAGAATAGGTGCACTACACAATCTTTGCTTCAACAGTTGGAATGCCGTATCCTGATCTTCACCCTAGTTGTACTTTACGTCCTTTCGAGTCAATTCCTTTAAAGAACCAGCTATCTTCGAGAAGTTTTCTATGAATCGCCTATAATAACCGGCAAGACCTAAGAACTGACGGATCTCAGTGGGGGTCCTAGGAGTTTCCCAGTTCTTAATGGCCTCGATTTTTTATGGGTCTACTTGAATCCCTTGGCTATTGATCACATGCCCTAGGAATTTGACTTCTCGTAACCAAAATTCACACTTAGAGAATTTTGCGTACAACTGTTCTTTCTCTAGAAGCTCCAAAATCAACTTTAAATGTTGCTCATGCTCCTCCTTATTTCTGGAATAGATAAGGATATCGTCTATGAAAACTATACGGTTTACACACTCGATTCATGAGATCCATGAATACGGCTGGTGCGTTGGTCAGACTGAATGGCGTCACTTGAAATTCGTAATGTCTATAACGAGTTCTGAACGCTGTCTTGGGTATATCTTCCTCCCGAACTTTCACTTGGTGATAACCGGATCGCAGATCAATCTTAGAGTAGAATCTAGATCCTTGGAGTTGATCGAACAAATCGTCGATTCTGGGGAGAGGGTACCGGTTTTTGATCGTTAACTTGTTCAGCTCTCGGTAATCGATGCACATCCTAAAGGATCTGTCAACTTGGTCGGATGAATCCTTTCCCCAACAGTTCTTGCAACTGATTGGATAATTCTTGCAGCTCTGATGGTGCCAATCGGTTGGGTGCTCGTGCGACATGTGCAGCTCCAGGCACAAAGTCAATCTGAAATTCCACTTGCCTAGTTGGTGGAAGTCCAAGCAAGTCTTCAGGAAAGACTTTTGGGTAGTCACGAACTACCGGGATTTCTTCAAGTCGCTTTTCCTTCGATTCCTTTTCCACTAACTGAACTAACACTGCTTGACAACCTCTTCGAAGGCATTTCAGCATTCTTAAACCAGAGATGACGTTCAACTAGCGATTCTTTCTTTCTCCTTGGACCGTGAGAACTTTCTTTTTCTTAAGTGGTATTCCTACTACTTTCTTACCACATACGGTTTCGGCATGGTTGTCTGACAAACAATCCATACCGATAACTACATCGAAACTTCCGAGTTCAATAGGCATCAAGTTTATCTTAAAGGGATGATATGCCAATTTTAGTGTGTACTCCTTAATTATACTATTTGCTTCAATCAACTTTCCGTCCGCTAATTCTACGGCATAAGCATTTTCTAATGGGGAAAGAGTGGCATTCAGTTGTTCACTAAACTTAGCAAATATAAAACTTCTATCAACCCCAGTATCAAATAGCACATAAGTATCATTAAGAAGAAATATACCCGTCACTACGTTGGGATCCTGACGAGGTCGCCTGCTCCCAATACAAAGGCTCTTCCTTGAGTCCCACCATTGTTCCGTTTCTTGGGGCAATCCTTCTTGAAATGCCCAGCATTTCCACATTCAAAGCAGCTTCGTTGCGTGCCGCTGCTGCCTCCGTTGGTGTTGAACCTACAGTCTTGATTCAGGTGACCAAGCTTCTTACATTTCCCGCAAGGGGTTAGGCAGGGACCTACAAGATGGTAGGTGCATTTGTTACACCAAGGTTTAGTACCGGTATAGCCCTTTCTAGACTCAGTTCCGGCAACAAAGGCTTTGATAGTTTCGGGCTTCTTGGACTGTGAACCCGAACCTTAAACTGATTTGTCTTCCCACTTTCTCTTGTATTCCCCAGCCTTGGCCTCGTTCCTTCGGGCCACTTGGTCCATCAAATTATTCGCCACTCGTATGGCGCTCTGGATTGTAGTTGGGTTGGATGCGGTAACATTTCCTTGGATTTGGGGGGCGAGTCCCCAAATGTAGCGCTCAATACACTTGTATTCTGGAGTGACCACTTGAGGGCATAGCAGAATCAGTTCATGGAAACAATTGGTGTACCCTGCTACATCCGTTCCTTTCATAGCCAGATTCCAGAATTCTGACTCCATCTTTTGTAGCTCATTTCTCGGGCAATACTCGTCGGTCCTCATTTGCTTTAAGTCGGTCCAAGCGAGTTGGTAAGTTGTATCAATTCCCACCGATTGAGCATATAGATTCCACCATGTCAATGCACCATCTTGAAGAGTGTGGGTGGCGAACTTAACCTTCTCATCCTCGATGCAACCACTGACGCGAAACACAGACTCCAGTTTGTCGAACCAATGAACTAACCTGACAGCATCTTCTGTTCCGTTGAAGTATCGAGGCTTACACCTTAAAAATCCTTTGATTCCACACCCCTTCTAGGTTGAATCAGATCCTCCCGTGGTGCGACTGGCACCTCCGTCGCCGTTTGCGATGCTGTTTTTGTTGGTTTCGTAGCTGGCTATAGCTGCTGCCACTCGTTGTGCAACCAGTTGTTCGAAATCAGCGGTGTTCATAGCTCTCTTTGGCGACATTATCTTGAAGTTTAAAGAAAAGAGCATAGTGTAAGAAGTTGAGTCTTAAAGATTTACATTTTTCTTAAGGCACAGTTCTATACTCGTGAAACACAGATTCATAAATAACTTGCAATTTTCATTAATCATTCATAATTTTCTTACATTGGGGCGGGTTATTACCCGAAAATTTTTAGTCCTACACTATTACATAATAATTTCCTAACATTACAAAGATAGAGGGGGCGTACTAGGTGTGGGAGTGATCGGGGGTCTCTCCCTTTTCCAAAGCATTAAGGCGCTGTGTCAGCTCCTCATTACAGGCCTCACTCTCGGCTAATCGTTTCCGAAGCTCATCTAGGACGTCCTGCTGGATGGCGAGGGCGTGCTGGTTGGCCTAGTATAAGTTGGAGTTTTGTAACTCCTCCCACTCTAAACGAGCGGTCATTTCTCGGATATCTTGGTTAAGCAACCGAAGTTGGAGATCGTGCCTTGAAGACCTGCTACCAAGAGTGGTATGGTCTGTTCGGCGGGTTCTTGGGTGAGTGATGGGGTAGGTGCGGAGGATGGTCCTCCGATCTCAAAGTGGGAGGGGATTCCCTCCTCCTGCCTCCATTCTTGGACGGTCTCGGGCATCCAGCCCCATCTTCGGGTGTTTGCCCGTCGTCTTGGTGGTGAACTTGGTTGTGATACGGGATGTAAGAGGGGACCACCGGGGGTGTTGGATCGTCTCCAGATTTGTCTTCCTCTATGGGTTCCTCCTCCATGGGTTCTTCCTCGGATTCCTCCATTGGGTCTTCTTCTTCAGAGGGGTCTTCCTCTTCTGATGGGTCCTCTTCTACGAACAACTCTGTGACCTCCGGGCTTAAAGGGGCATACTCATGTTCAGAGTCAGACAAGATGATTACAACTTGGTTTGACATGTTTTCTGCCATCAAGGTCCATTTATAGTCTTTTAGTTACTTACAAGATATTTAAAAAAAATTTAGTAAAACTTATATGCAGTTATAGTCTAGGGTACTAATGCAACCTAATTCACTATAACCATGGCTCTGATACCAATCTGTCACACCCCGTTACCCCGGTTGGCAACGAAGCGTGACGTCGCGGAAGCGTAACCATAATCATAATGAACGACCACTATATGGACGTTTTCAAAAATACATCGATATAACTTTAAAATATAGAAATGTTTTACATAGCCTGAAATGATAAAGAGTAGTACGCACGGTACAGATATTTAAATACATAATTAAATTAATTAAAATAATGCAAATAAATCTCCGATGGTATGAAAATGCATGCGACTCCAAAAGTACGAAAGCTTGAAAATACTTCCGATTCGGCGCACTTGCCTTAATTTCCTGAAAATACACGCTAAAATACGTCAACAAAATTGTTGGTGAGCTCATAGGTTTACACGTAAATCTGACTTGTATGGACAACAACAGTTGAGTTTGAATTTATAAAATCATAAATCCATGTTATGTAACATATAAACCATCATGCAACCGAAGCTTAATTAAATGAGTTTTCCCTATGCAGTATTCCCATACGTAATACAGTGTGTTGAATATATATGCATCCCGCCATTAGCCGATTAAGACTAACCCGAATGGGGGACATGACTCCCGATAGATCTACCCACAATATATTCGCGCTTACAAATAAATGCAATTAACGGTTCATGATTTCAAGGCTGATGGAACCACATGTGTAATACATAATAGAAATGAAGTTGTTTCCATGCCCATATGAAAACGTAGCATGTATTTCTACCCCCAAGAGTCACCGAGAGTGTGATGGCAAAGTGTGTGCGTAAAATGCAAGTTTACGTTCTTTGATGGGTGATGCACCGGATGTGTTTAATCGAGTCCTAAATGATAATAGGGACTTAATAACTCTCATATATGATAATATGTATATATATAGTTTTTTATGTCCTAAATCACCCAACATTACAAGTTTATAAATAAAACCCACTTAAAACGTCAAGTTTATGTATATATATAATTTTCCAGCTTTTCGATGGTTTCTCGGCCTACTTTGAGGCTGTTTTTGACCAAGCTCCAAAACGATTTAGGCTTTGGTTTTCTTGGACATTAAACTAGTATATACAAAGAGTTTTTAAAGTCAAGAATGGCCATTTTTCGAGATGTTTAGGTTAGGGAAAAAGCTTGTTGAAAACCCTATGTTGGCCATTTTTGAGCTGTCAAACTTTCGGGTTCCCAAATAGTATCTGGGGGTTTTAAACCCCATAATAAATTATGAAAAATTCCAGATTTTTTGTTAAGACATAGATCTAACATTTGAGACAAGAATCAACTCATTTCGTTAAGTTATGAATTAGTTATGATTTTTCAAAGGCGATGCAACTTTTCTACCGAAATTCTGTAGTTCATAAACTTGAAATAACTAGTGATTCTTGTTGTTTATTCAAAGACTACTTATATAAAAGTTATAAAACACATATATATCACTTGTCTTCATAATATTTACACTTATATGATGTGTTTATATATTTATAAACACATTTGAAGAAAACAACTTAAAAATAAAACTAGAGATTTATAAACTTAAGTTTTTATGAAACTTGTTGTTGTTGGTGATTATATATATTATGCAAGACTTATATAAACATAAATATAAGATGAAATAGGTTAATATTTAGTTACTTTGAAGTGTTAGGAGAATGAAAATGAGTAGTAGACTTGATCTTGAACTTAGTTGCACAAAAGTTTCTTGAAAAACTTGAAGGAATAAAAGTTGCAAATTTTTGGTGTTCTTCACACCTTAGGGCAGGATTCAAGAGGGAATGAAAGGGAGTTTTTGTGTTGTTAAAAGTGTGAAGAATGAAGTCGGGAATTGCTCTCTATTTATAGATGAAAAGAGAGATCTTGCAATTAAGAAAAGACATGGGAGATGGAGTGTGATTTAAGTGAAATGAAAGGAAATGGTGTGAAAAAAGGTGATTTGATTGTGCAAGGTATTGTGATTATAAAATTGAAAGTCAAACTTTAGAAATGTACCATGTATAGGCCGGATTTTTGAAGATATTTTGAGGTTTTTTTTTTCTTTTGGTATAAAAGTATTTAGAAATGTATTCTTGTATTTCCCTTTTCTTGAAAATTCATAAATACTTATGAATGTATTAGTTTATTGAATTGTTTTAGTCTTGCATAATTAATGTTAAGTAATTGTATTAATGTATGATTAGTGTCACTAATCATAATTTATTTATGTACTTAGTTGAATTAATCATTCATATCGTAAATCGATCGGATTAATTGATTTCCCGATTCATCGCACCGATGAATTTGATTCTAATTGAGTTGAATTTCCTTATGAACATTGTTAATCACTTTGATTAATTGCTAATGACCATTGATTAGGTTATAATTGGCTATTAATAACTGACTAGGTCATAGTTGCTAACCTGGTTTAATATCGGATGTTACACTCCAACTGTTAAGGGGTGCATATATATTTAACATTACGGTATTACATTGGGTAATACTGCACAGGGAAACTCCTAATTAAGTTTCGGTCGCATGATGGTTTTATGTAATACATAACATGGAATTTATGTTTTATAAATTAATACTCAACTATTGATGTCCATACAAGTCATCTTTACGTGTAAAGCTATGAACTCACCAACAAATTTGTTGACGTATTTTAGCGTGTGTTTTCAGGTGATTAAGGCATGTGCACTGCATCGGATGTATTCGAAGGCTTCCGTTCATTTTGGAGTCGCATCATTTTAAAAACTCGGAGATTTATTTGCATCATTTTTGTTAATTTAATTATGTATTTAAATCTCTGTAACTTGCGAACTACTCTTCATTTTATTCGGGCTATGTAAAACAATTAAATATTTTGAAGTTATATCAATGTATTTTTAAAAACGTCCATATATTGGTCGTTCACTTGATTATGACTATGCTTCCGCGAGGTCACGCTTCGTTGCCAACCGGGGTAACGGGTGTGACAGATTGGTATCAGAGCCATAGTTATAGTGAACTAGGTTGCATTAGTACCCTAGACTATAACTACACTTAAGTCTTACCAATTTTAGAAACATTTTGTCAATAACTAAAGACTATAAATGGACCTTGATGACAAAAACATGTCAAACAACACAATCATCATCCTGTCTGACTCCGACGATAAGTACACCCCTTTGAGCCCGAAGGTCACGGAGGTGTTCATAGAAGAGGACCCATCCAAGGAAGAGGACCCATCAGAATAGGAAGACCCCTCCGAAGAAGAAGACTCGATGGAGGAGTCCGAGGAAGAACCCATGGAGGAAGACGAATCCTCCAGCGGATGGGGAGAACCATCCGGAGAGGACCTAACATCCCTGGTGGCCCCCTCCTACATCGCATAGCACCCTTTGGTCCCATCTGACCGAACTTACCGCCCCCACCCCCAACAGGCCAGGCATGAAGTGCACGACCCGAAAGCGGGTAATCATGCCAAGACGGGAGTCTATCCCTATCCCGGCTCCCCAGCCAAGCCCACCACAGCAGCGAAGGACAGACACCCGTAGATGGGGCTGGATGCTCGAGACCCTCCGAGAGTGGAGGCAAGAGGAGTGAATCCCTTCCCAGTTCGAAGTCGGAGGACCATCCTCCGCATCGACCCCGCCACTCACCTAGGAGCCTGCAAACTAGACTGTGCCCCTACTAGTGGCAAGAGCCACTCGACACGATCTTCAGATCCGACTACTCAATCAGGACATCGGGAAGATCACTTCAAGGATCGAGCGTGAAGAAATGCAGAATACAAATATCTACTAGGCCAACTAGCACGCTTTAACTATCTAACAAGATGGACTGGAGGAAATCCGTCAGAGACTGGCCGACTGCGAGGCACGCAACGAGGCGCTGATACAACGCCTCGACGCCCTGGAGTAGGGAGAGACCCCCGATCACTCCCACATGTAGTGTTTTTCTATTATTGTAATTGTAAGAACTACGAATGTATGTATTTAAGTTAGAATAGGACATGAAATTTTTCGGGTAACAACTCGACCCCTATGTAAGAAATTATGTATCAAGCCCTTTATTAATGAAAAATTAAGCTTTGCTATGCGTTGGTGTTTAATGTAATAGAACTATATGCCTTAAGAAAATTCGAACCTTTAAGACTCAACTTCTCATACTATGCTCTTTTCTTTAAACTTTAAGATAATGCCGCTGAAAAGAGCCATGAACGCTGCCGAGATCGAACAACTGGTCGCCTAACGAGTGGCAGCAACTATAGCCACATACGAAACCAACTGCAATAGCACCGCGAACGGCAGCGGAGGAGAAACTCGCACTATGGGAGGGTCCGACTCAACTCAAAAGGGTGTGGCATAAAAGTGTTCTTGAGTTGTAAGCCCCGATACTTCAACGGGACTAAAGGCGCTGTCGGACAGGTTCACTGGTTCGAGAAACTAGAATCTGTCTTCCGCATCAGCGGCTGTATAGAAGATGAAAAGTTCAAGTTCACTACCCACACTCTTTAGGACGGTGCTTTGACTTGGTGGAATTCGTATGCCCAGTTTGTTGGAATTGACACGACTTACCAACTCGCCTGGACTGAGTTGAAACAGATGATGACGGATGAGTATTGCCCCAGAAACGAACTACAGAAGATGGAATCTGAGTTTTGGAATCTCAAGATGACGGGTTCGGATGTTGCCTGATACACTAACCGTTTTCACGTGTTAAGCCTACTGTGCCCACAAATGGTCACTCCGGAGTACAAGCGTATTGAGCGCTACATTTGGGGACTCGCTCCTCAAATTCAATGGAATGTCACCGCATCCAACCCAACTACAATTCAAGGTGCCATTCGGATAGCGAATAATCTGATGGATCAAGTTGCAAGACGAATGGAGGCCAAGGCAGGGGAGAACAAGAGAAAATGGGAGGACAAATCAGGGAAAGGTTCGGGCTCACAGTCCAAAAAGCCCGAATCCATCAAGGCATTCGTTGTCAGAACTGAGACATGGAAGGGCTATATCGACAACAAACCGTTGTGTAACCGATGCACCTATCACCATATAGGTCCCTGTCCAACCCCTTGCGAGAAATGTAACGGAGCAGGCGATGCTTGTCATGATCCCAACGTAGTAACGGATACATTCTTTCTTAATGATATGTATGCTTATGTGTTGTTTGATACTGGGGTTGATAGGAGTTTTAAATCTGCTAAGTTTAGTGAAGAACTGAATGCCTTTCTTTCCCCATTAGACAATGCCTATGCCATAGAATTAGCTGACGGAAAGTTGATTGAAGCAAATAGTATAATTAAGGAGTGCACATTAAAATTAGCAGATCAACCCTTTAAGATAGACATGATGCCTATCGAACTCGGAAGCTTTGACGTAGTTATTGGTATGGATTGGTTGTCAGACAACCATGCCAAAATCCTATGTGGAAAGAAGGTCATAAGAATACCACATAAGAAAAAGAAATTCCTAACAGTCCAAGGAGAAAGAAAGACTCGCTAGTTGAACGTCATCTCCGGTTTGAGAACATTGGAGTGCTTTCGAAGAGGTTGTCAAGCAGTATTAGTTCAACTAGTGGAAAAGGAGTCGAAGGAGAAGCGACTCGAAGAAATCCCGGTAGTTCGTGACTACCCAAAAGTCTTTCCTGATTACTTGCCTAGACGTCCAGCAGCTAGGCAAGTAGAATTTCAGATTGACTTGGTGCCTGGAGCTGCACCTGTCGCACGAGCACCCTACCGATTGGCACCTGCAGAGATGCAAGAATTATCAAATCAGCTGCAAGAACTGTTGGATAAAGGATTCATCTAACCAAGTTCCTCACCTTGGGGAGCTCCGGTCTTATTTGTAAAGAAGAAGGACGGATCCTTTAGGATGTGAATCGATTACAGAGAGCTAAACAAGTTAACGATCAAAAACCGATACCCTCTCCCCAGAATCGACGACCTATTCGATCAGCTGCAAGGATCCAGTTACTACTCTAAGATTGATTTGTGGTCTGGATATCATCAAGTTAAAGTCCGGGAGGAGGATATTCCAAAAATAGCTTTAAGAACGCGTTATGGTCATTACGAGTTTCAGGTGATGCCATTTGGTTTGACCAATGTACCAGCAGTATTCATGGATCTCATGACTCGTGTATGCAAACCCTATATAGAAATTCGTTATTGTCTTCACAGATGACATTCCTTATCAATTCCAGAAGCAAGGAGGAGCATGAGCAGCATCTGAAGTTGATTTTGAAGCTTCTAGAGAAAGAACAGCTATACGTCAAATTTTCCAAGTGTGAATTTTGGCTGCGAGAAGTAAAATTCCTTGGGCATGTGATCAACAGCCAGGGAATACAAGTGGACCCATCGAAAATTGAGGACATTAATAACTAGGCAACTCCTAGAACTCCCACAAAAATCCGTCAGTTCTTAGGTCTTGCCTGTTATTATAGGCGATTTAATGAAAACTTCTCGAAGATAGTTGGTTCCCTAATGGAATTGACTCGAAAAGATGTGAAGTACAACTGCGGTGAAGATCAGGAAACGACATTCTGACTGTTAAAGCAAAGGTTGTGTAGTGTACCTATTCTGTCCTTACCGGAAGGAATGAAAGATATTGTGGTTTACTGCGATGCCTCACACAATGGATTGGGTTGTGTGTTAATGCAAAGAGACAAGGTTATCGCTTTTGCATCGCGACAACTTAAGGTTCATGAGGTAAATTACACGACTCACGACCTGGAGCTTGGAGCTGTGGTATTTGCTCTCAAGATATGGAGGCACTACCTTTACGGTACAAAGTGCACGGCGTTTACAGACCACAAGAGCCTTCAATATATTCTCAATCAGAAGGAGTTAAACATGAGGCAACGACACTGGGTTGAGCTGCTTAGCGATTACGACTGGGAGATCCGTTGTCATCCGGGCAAGGCAAACGTTGTAGCTGATGCCTTAAGCCGACAAGAACGGGTTAAGCCTTTGAGAGTCCGGGCTTTGGTCATGACTATACAGTCAAACCTAACTTCTCAGATTCTCGAGGCACAGAAGGAAGCGGTCAAGGAAGGATACCTGCTCGATGAAGCCTTGAGAGGAATGGATAAACAATTTGAGACCAAGACCGATGGATGTCGATACTTCATGAACTGGATTTGGCTACCAAAATTCAGAGGATTGAGGAAGCTGGTCATGGATGAAGGGCATAAGACAAGATATACTATTCACCCAGGATCTATTAAGATGTATCATGACCTAAAGGAAATGTAATGGTGGCCAAGCATGAAGGCCGACATTCCTACGTATGTCAGCAAGTGCTTAACGTGTTTGAAAGTTAAGGCTGAGCACCAGAAACCATCTGTATTGTTGGTTCAACCAGAAATACCGCAGTGGAAATGGGAGAAAATAACCATGGACTTCATTACAAAGTTGCTGAAAACTTCTGGTGGTTATGACACCATTTGGGTGATTGTGGATCGACTCACAAAGACTGCGCATTTCCTGCCAATCAAGGAGACTGATAAGATGAAGAAGTTAACAGAAATCTATCTTAAAGAAGTTGTCTCAAGGCATGGAGTTCCCGTATCGATTGTATCATATAGAGACAGCCTGTTCACATCAAGATTTTGGCAATCATTACAAGATGCTTTAGGTACACGCTTAGATATGAGTACAGCTTACCATCCGCAAACCGACGTTCAAAGTGAAAGGACCATTCATACGTTTGAGGATATGCTAAGGGTGTGTGTGATTGATTTTGGCAAAAGTTGGGACAGACACCGTTACTCGATATCTCCTACAACAATAGTTATCACTCGAGCATTAAGGCTGCTCCATTCGAGGCACTTTACGGGCGAAAGTGTCGATCGCCGATTTGTTGGGATGAAGTAGGGGATAGCCAAATCACCGGCCCTGAGATCATTCACGAGACTACCGATAAGATAGTATAGATTCGGAACCGATTGAATATCGCACGGGATCGGCAGAAAAACTATGCAGATGTTAGACGGAAGGATATGGAATTCCTGGAGGGAGACCAAGTAATGCTGGAAGTCTCGCCTTGGAAAGGCGTAATCCATTTCGGGTAACGAGGAAAACTCAATCCTCGTTATATCAGACCATTCAAGATTTCCAAAAGAATTGGCCCGGTAGCCTACCGACTTGATCTGCCCCCGGAGCTAAGTAATGTACATAATACCTTCAACGTGTCCAACCTAAAGAAATAATTGTCCGACGAAACACTCATCATACCCATGGATGAACTGGAACTAGATGATAAGTTGAACCTCAGTGAACAACCCGTAGAAATAATGGACCGAGAAGTCAAGAAACTATAGCACAGCCGAATTACGATAATAAAAGTCAGATGGAACTCTAAGCGAGGCCCTAAGTTTACATGGGAACGCAAAGATCAATTCCACAAAAATACCCTCAGTTATTCTCAAATGCTCAATCAGTGGAGAATGCGAGCTAATGTCAGGACGAAATCCCTTAACAGGGGGAGACTGTAACATCCGACATAAAACCAGGTTAGCAACTATGACTTAATCGGTTGTTATTAAACAATTATAACCTAATCAGTGATCATTAACAATTAATCAAGGTGATTAACAAAGTTCATAAGGAAATTCAAGACAATTAGAAACAATTTCATCGGTGTGATGAATCGGCAAATCAATTAATCCGATCGATTTACGATATGATGAATTAATTAAACTAAGTACGTACATAATTAAATTAAGATTAGTGACACTAATCATGAATTAATACACTTACTTAACATTAATTATGCAAGACTAAAACAATTCATTAAACAAATGAATTCAAAAGTATTTATGAATTTACATAAAAAGGGAAATACAATAATACATTCTGAATACATTTATACAAAAAAAATGAAAATAAATGATAATATATTCAAAAATCCAGCCATAGCTAGTACATAGTAGAGTTTGACTTCAATTTTATAATACAAAACTCCATACACAATCACAATCACATCTCTTTCTTTCAACTTCACCAAGATATGCACTCAACCTCCATCTTTTACCATCATTTCATCCACTTTTCTTCTCTATAAATAGAGAGTTCTTTTCCTTCATTCCTTCACACATTTTGTAATTCCAGTTAATTCAATCAAACAAAAATAATAACACAATTAAGAACAAGAATCAAAACTAACCGAATGGTTGTAATTCCCAAAAAATGAATTATAGAGAAGAATGTCGACTGCATTGTAGCCCTAATTTCTCCTTTACAATATCCGTGCAATTGACAGATTTGAATGTCAGAGTTGTTGACATTTACAAAAGACAATTTTCTATTTATATGAAAATACAACTATGATATATTTACAAACACTACCCTAGACTTATTTATTTCATCAAGTTAAAATAGATTCTAACATTCTCCCCCTTTGATAAAATAAACTAAGTCTTCACTTTGATAGCCCCAACTTCATCTCAAACCTCCTGATGCTCTTTCTGTTTGACAGCCTCCAATTGATCTTCGATATAAATTCAACCATGAGATTTTTATCATATGTACTCAATGCTCCTCTCTTCGTCTTTCTCTTCTAATCGGCTGCCAGCTTTCCTTTAAATCCACTCATCACCTTCTGAAGTGTTTCATCACATAATTTGTTCAGTTCAATGCTTCGCATAGCCCTCAACTTTCTATCTTTGTCTTTATACATAACTGCAGGATGCCTTATAATAACTTGAGATTCTTTTAAATCACCAGCAAACTTGATAACCCGATTTGGCGGAGTAACATTTATCTTTCTCATTCCCCTTTCAACACCGATCTGTAGGTCTTGCACAGACATAAGCACCAGTTTGATGTGCATAAAGTGAAAGAGTGTCTTTAATGCAAACCTACAATGCTCATTCCTTTTATTACGACACAATTCATCGAATAAATTTTGAATATCAACGAGATACATCCAGAACATATCAACGTCAGTAAACGTATAAGTGTTTCCATCAGATCTTGTCACAATGAAGGTAGGATAGAAAATCTTAACAAATCGATCTTTTTCAATTTTGACCAGATCAACAATCCTAAATTCACTTCTGATTTTATCCACATGTTAAGCTTTATTCTGTAAGAAGCATGCATAATTTTCTATGTTTGGCCTGTTAGGCTCCAAAACTCTAAGTAGCTTCAAAAATGTACATGGAGCTTGCTTCTTGCAGACTTCTCGAAATGATCTTCAAGAAAGGGTAACTTATTCCTCTTTCTGATATATTCTGCAGATTTCTTAGAAGACAACTCCAACCCCCTTTTCTTCTTCTTACTAATATCTTTTTCATTGAGCAGAGTCAGAATATCTCTGATCTCTCTTTGGACAATCTGCTGAGCTTCAAATCTTAACGGATGTTGTCTTTGTCATTCGTCAGCTAAAATGTATTCATTGAAGAATCTGTCCATTATTTCAACTTCGTTCAACTCTGTAACCACTTGTGGCATAACACTCTCCACATGAAATGGTTCTATTACTTCTTCTTTAACATTGACCATAACCTCAGGCTTTTTCAACCGTCGGTATAGGTATATCATCTTTCAAAATCTCTTAAACTAAAACCTCTTCTTCTTCAATTCTTTCTGCTCTCACAGCTACATCTGTTAACTCAATCACATCATCATCTTCAGACAAATCAATCTCTGCTTATTTCTCTACATCGTTAATCGTTAGTGTCTGTTCTTGAACTTCATCATCTGAATCATCGTACTCATCAAAATTGTAAATATCTGACTGAACACTTAAAGGAACTGGAACATCTTCATAAAGAATCAATTTTAGCCCGCTTTGAGCATCAACAAATTTTTCTTTGGAGCTTCCAGCTTCACCCTTCTCTTGAGCTTCTGAATCTTTTTCAGGATATGTTATCAATAAAAGTCCAGTGCCTTGCTCATCAAGCTTCCTCCTATTCTCCCCCTCATGAGAAGCATCATCGGAGTCTTCATCGTGCTCATCGTGCGCACGCTTCGGAGTAGAAGCTTGAGCCTTACATGTTTGCTCAACAGCAGATACTCTTTCAGACAAGTTACCTAATGTTGTGATGACCGTGCTCTCCAATCCAATCATTCATTCACGCATTTCGTCAAACTGATCATATACAAAGTCTCTGAGCTCTTCAATAGCTTGATTTGGATCTTTTTGTTTCACTTCTTCTTCAACAACATTTTTTCCCTTTAATAGTTTATGAATGTTGGCTATCTGATCCATCAATTCTGATAATTGGCTTGTCATGTGATTGTTAACTCCCACAACTGCCGCATTCAAGGCTTCATCCAACTTTGTTTCTATAACTAACAGGGAAAGACTAACCACTGGGTCACTTAGACTTCCAGTTGTCACGACAGTCAAACTTTTGAAAAGAACGTCTGTGTGGCAAGTTCCCAGAGTTGGCAAAGATGTATCTCTAACTGGACTTCCAACCTCTTCAAGTAACGGAGCAACAGATGCTTCCGTTACTGAGGTTGTTCCGGCAGTAACACAAAGTTCACTTGCACTTACTTCAACATTTGAAGTGGACTCGAGTGTCCTAGTGTGTATGGGTTTTATAGTATGTGCAAGAAATGAAGTTGTACACCCAGGCAGTTGTGTGCTCTCTTCAATATCCATAAAATCGAATGCATTTTCTGATAGATTGTGTGCTTCATCCTGGTGAAAAGTTGAAACATTCTCTTGTTGAGAGGAAAATGAGTGGCTAGAAGGGTGTGTAGTCATCAGTGGGATACTGACTAATTCAATGCTAACACCCATTGGGGAGCTAACAGCTGATGTGGTTTGATACTGGCTGTTTGGGTTAGGAATCTCCCTCACACACTCTCTCTCGCTATTTCAACAATATCTATCTCTGGAATGCTTTAAGCTATTGAAATATCTATCAGTCCTGCACCTCCCTCATTTGAATGATGACCACCCTCATCATCATCAACATCATCATCATCATCATTCCCTTCCGCAGCTCCCTCAGCAATATTTGATAATGTACACTCAGAATCGGAACTGCTCTCACCACCCCTTTCCTGCACCTCTACCCCCTCACTTACAACTTGGCTGCCCTGAACATCAACCCCATGCTGAGGTTCCTGCTCACCTAGAACTCCCTGGTTAAGAAATCCCGGTTCCTGGGTTTCTACAGGAGCATGATCTATTCTGTATAGCTTCACGTGCTCACTCTCTTGATCTGCATATTTTAATAATGCTTCTGGAATTGGCATTATATTTGCATTTGGTGAATCATGTACTCCAGGCAGACACATCATCACATAGTCAGGGCACCGTTAAGCATTTGAGCATTTAGGAATCTGTTCATTGCCCCTTAATATTCCCCTTATCAGTATTTGAATGAATCTTTGAAGTGTGACAAACTTTCGTGCTCTATTCGTTGTCTTGGATAACACCACCTCCTTCAAGTCCTCCCAAATACATTAAACGTAGTCATAATGCTTGTTAAAAGCAATCCCATGAAAAATTCGGAGACAATGAATGCTGCATCTATCTATTCCAGTATGCTTGGATGTCATGCATCGGTTTACAATTCCAAAAAGCGTGTACCATTCTCCATTAAGTTCATTTCTATGGAACTTAGAGCTTTTCGGTAGTGGTTTAGAGTATCCTAAGCAAATCAAGTCATGTACTAGTTCTTCATCGGATACAAAATCCTTGAAATCTGCTAGCTCTGGAAAGTTCCCAGTATCGATGTGACGTGGTAGAAATAGATTATGTCTAAGTCTTGATAATGTAATCTTCGTCTTAAATTGATCAATGGTAACCTTGAAGTGATGGTTACCATCAGCTGGGACAAACTTGATTGTATGCCAAAATTGTTTTAGGTACACTTGGGGAATTGAGGGTTTGTATTGAAGTAGATAACCTAAAGGATGACCTTTAAGAATGTCTACTATTATTGGGTGGCTTACTTTTATTATCTTGGGATCAAGACGATAATTGTTGTCATGAAAAGGTAAACAATATCTAGGTTTGACTAACTGATTATCTGGGATGAGTGTGGAAGGTGAAGGTCGGGTGACAGAAGCGGATTTCACCGGTTTAGATACCAATGTATGATTTGAAGATGAATGGGAATAAGATGAATTTGAAGGTTGGGATTGAGTTGGGGAAGCCATTTGAAACCTGTGAAAAATAATAAACATGTTAGACACAGTGGATAATCAAATGAAATCCTGCAAATAGAAAAATAAAACATTTAACTAGAAATTAGAAAAATATGTGTTTCCTTGTTTAAAGCATCGGGATTCCAGACAATAATATTAAAATATTATTGTTAGGATTCCAAAGTCAATCGTTAAGAGTCCAATGTTAGAAAAACACAGATTTTAAAAATTCCTCGAAAAATGTGAAATTTTTTTAAAAAAATTAAAATTCCTCAACACTTAGAATAATTTTGGAAATATGAGCATGAAACTCGAATGAAACTTGATGTTTCTCGAATGACTCATGACCCAACTCGAATTGCATAAGTATGGAACTCGAATGAAGATATGGACCAACTCGAATGATGTTGATGTTTTCTCGAAAGACACATAAGACAAACTCGAATGGAACTTTTGGTTTCTCGAATGGAATTGATTATCGAGACTAGATGGACAAAACTTTCTAAGTCCTAAAGCTGCTCACACTCGACTAACAATAAAATTTCCTCGAACTAATGATGAGCTCAACTCGAACTAAACATGGAAAGAACTCGAATCAGCAATGTTATCGAGGATTATTTGAAAATGTTTCTAAGTCCTGCAAATTAACCTACTCGAATAACATAAACATTTATCTCGAGTCATGAAGCATTCAACTCAGATGAAACTAAAAGTTTCTCGAGTGAACCTTTAGTCAACTTGATTAAAACCTTAAACATTCTCGAGTAGTGTTAATCGAGAAAATGCTTAAAAAATTTTCTAAGTCCAGAAACACTTATAATTTGAAAATTTCAATTCAAGGACAATTTTGCCTATTCAAAAGTTGAGTCCTACTCGAAAATTGATTATGAACAACATTTGTTTACTGAACATTTTCCAGAAACAACAATTTCATACGAAAAAAAAATCCAATTTTCAGTTTTATGAACTCGAAAAACTTTACCACTGAAAAATTCAAATTAGTGTTTATGTGATTGGAACTGAGACTTAAAACTTGATATTTAAGTTCATGAGAGTTATCCACATACCAACACACCATTAATTTCAGATTATGAGCAACAAACATGAAAACCCATAAACACATAGTAAGTATATACGAACACACACACATAATATTCTATATGAATAAAACTTACATACTGAAATTGAAACTAAAAAAATAAAAGGGAAAACATGAAATGAACTTACAATGATAATCAGAAATGTTGAAAATCTGAATTGGAAAGGGTTTCTTCGTGATTAAGAAAATGGAGTGAGTGAAGTCGGTGATGGAGATGGAACAATATTCAAGAATATGAAAAAGTGATTTTGAAATTTGAATTTCAACTTTATAGTCAAAATTTCAAATTCAAAATATTTGAAACCCGGCCCACTCACCATTTGGTTTTGCATTTTAAGCCCATGTTATGTCAACAAAAATAATCACACACACACTGTTAGGCACAAAAAGGCCTCAGTCAAACCTGTTCTACATCTGAGGGGGAGATTTATAATCAAACCTGTTGATGCATTTGAAGGTTGAATTTAAGGCCTGTTATATGCCTTATTGAAACCTGAAAATGATTTGCAATATCAGTCTAAAGCTGTTCTATATGTTGCATGTGTTGCAACTAAGACAGTTTGTCTAAACTGCTCTGTCTGCTGAACAGGCTGGACATAAACTGTCTACGCTGCTCTACACTGTTGAGCAGCTTGGGCAATTTTAAAGTGTTCTGTTCTTTGTGAACAGAACCTGTTCTTTGTGAACAGACTAAACACTTTATGGAATATGTTTCCAAGTCATCATGTATTGTTTTGACTACAAGATCAGTTTACAAAGTCGAAGACAAAGTGGAAAACAGAACTGCTCAGCCTGCCCAAGCTGTTCTGTAACATGAAGACAAAAGGTTATTTGAAAAAGGGTGACAGACCTTTTTCTTATATCAAAATAGGCCTTTACAAGGAAGAAAGACGCAAAGTTGACATTCCTAAATTAGTTAAAGGCAATGCAACAGTAGACAAAGTAAAAAGACAAAAGTTCTGCACATGTGAAGACAAGTCTGCTTTTCAGAAAAGTGCAGAAAAGGTTATGTTGTCTTTTCAACAAGACTTCTCCTTTTCATTCCGTCCAATGAAGATGTTTCTCTTAGATCCTCTGAATGAGTATAAAAGGAAGCTTCTAAGGACAGAAAGATATGTGAAGAAAGCTAAGTGCTGAAACCAAGAGTGAACGTGCAAGTGTGATTTTCATGCATGCAAGCCTTCTATGTAAATCAGTATCTGTGTGTCTAAGCTGTTTTACATAAGCTGTTCCCTTAAGTCTTGTAAACACAGTGAGTGCTTCTTAGTGAGTGTATTCATTGTATACTAGTTTGAGTTTGTCTTAGACTAGTGAACATACTGTTGTATCTGTCATTTCAGCTTGAACTATTCCGCATCAAGCTTGTTTGTAATTAACCAAATGGTTTATAAACATACAAACATTGAGAAAATAGTGTGTAGTTTTTAAAATAGCTGTATTCACCCCCCCTCTACAGCTTAAAGCTAATATACTTTGGGAACCTCTCGGGACATACAACTGGTATCAGAGCAGTTTAGAGTGTTGTCATTCTAGATCTGGCTCATTCTACCAAGTTTCCATGGACACAGTGCTGCAAATTCTTTCTTACTATTGACAATGGCTCTATGGGCAGAACCTCCCAAATTTTATCATCAAAACTTCTCTGGTTGGAAGTGCAGAATGATGCTCTATTTAGAGAATCTGGATGTACAACTGCCAGAGATAGGGATGGAGGGTCCCTATGTGCCAACCTCTGTTACTACCATAACTCCAGCGGTTGAAGGAGCTGCTCCTGAAATCAGGACCTTTGAGAAAGCAAAAGCTCAATGGTCTGATGAAGACAAGAGATTGGTGGCTCTGGATGCAAAGGCCAGAAACAACCTGGTCATTTCTCTCCCTGATGATGTGTTCAAGCAGGTTGAGAAAATGAAGACAGAAAAGGAGATGTGGGATA